>ML435783.1:0-20133 GCA_005239525.1 Nicotiana knightiana
AACCTTGCTTTAAGGCCAGTGTGCAGAGAGACACGGAGGCCGCAGAATGACAGCGAGGCGGCGAGGCGGCGGTGACGCGGCTGGCGGCGGTGGACGGTGGTGTTTACGGGTGAAATTAGGGAGAAAGCGTAGGTATCTCAGAGCTCTATCCATTCATGTATGTGTTGTGGGGTGGAGGTGACCGGAACTTCACGAATTTGAGAAAAAGGGGGCGGCTAGGTTTTTTTTAGATCTAAAATTCATGGAGCTTGAGCTAGTTTTGAGGGGTTTGGGTTGGAGATTTGGAAAGAGGAGGTTGTGGGGATTGTATGGTGAGATTTCGGGGTGGTTTGGACGACGGCCGCCGGTGGTGCCGCCATGGAGAGAAGCGGCGGCGGCTAGGTCTTGAAGAAGGAAGGGGGAGAGTTAGAAGAGAGAAGAAGAAGAAGGGGGATAAGGGAAATAGGGCGAAATTTTGGGGGATTTAGGGGTTTAAATACCTGGGTGGGAGATTGATCTTGAGCCGTTGGATCAAGTAGGAATGGACGGGTAGGATGGAGTCTTGGTTTTACTTGATGAAACGACGTAGTTTAATCATGAAACTACGTCGTTTTGGACCAGGTCTTGGCAGGCCATTTATTGGACCAGGCTGGCCGAATTGGGCTCAAGTTTTGGGCCAATCTGGCTCAATTTTAATTAAAAATACAATAGCCCAAACTCTTAACCCCCTAATTATTTTATTTAGTCCTAAAGCAAAGCATACAAGTAAAAGAAAAAATCTTTTTGGTTTATATAATTTAAAGATACAAAACTAAAATATACAAATAAAAGGTAAAAAATATTTTTGGTATTTTTAATGAAGGAATGCAAATAAAAATGCACAAGCAATTAAAATCATCCAAATACTAGTATNTAATGCACAAGCAATGAAAATCATCCAAATACTAGTATTAAAAGCATGCAAAAATTAGGTATTTACACCGGTCATCCAAAAATAGCCAGCATTTGCAAAGTCATTGAAAAATAGCCACTATTTTACTGCAACACGAAAAGTTCCAGCATAATATACTGGAGATCGGTGCACCTGTGTATAAACTTCGATTACTTTACATGAAAAGTGGTTAGATTTCGATTACTTTTGAAACTGTAGCTATTTTTGAATGATCTACATGTAAATCTGGCTATTTTTGAATTTTGCCCATATTTAATCTCAACTAAAAGCCCGTTTGGACATAAGAAAAAATTCACTTTTTTTCGAAGATTTTTCATTTTTTTCCCGAAATTAGTGTTTGACCATAAATTTTTAAATTTTCACTTGAAGATGAATTTTGAAATTTTTCGAAAATTTGAAAAATTCCAAAAAGTTATTTTTCAAAATTTTCACTCAGATAACTCACAAAACTTCAAAAACAATCCAAAATTATATTTGTGTTCAAATACAACTCTAGTTTTCAAATACTATTTTCACTTAAAAAAATTCACTTTTTTCCGGAATCTACGATTCTTATGTCCAAACGCCCACTAAAGCACATGAGTATAACACATCAAGGGAAGTTCAATTTTACCAATTCTATAAACAAAAAAAGTGGCCTATTTCAATTTTACTCGAGAATAAAGAGCTTATATATTGTTATGTTATCAAATTCATAAAGAAAGCTAGCCTCATTTATTTCATAGTAATGTAAACTAATCTAAGGTAAAAATCTTTCTAATTATACTATTATAAATTAATTAATCCAGATAATCAAAGTGGGGGAAGTAAATCATTATAGTTATTGAAAATTCTCGCTTCTGACAGGACATTTTTCATATGGTAAGACTAGTGGAGTGAAACATAATGATTGTTAATAGCAGATAGCTTTAATTTGAATTTACTACTCTACTAAAGAAATTTGTTCTTTTAATCCCTGAAATATTATAAATTCTTATTTTGGGCATTGTAATTTTTTTTAAACGCATTTTACCTTCACTTAATTGAAATGTGGAATTTTGAACTTTTCTGCTTATGAATTCTCTGTTGGGTTTTGTCAGTAAAAATAAAAGAGGTGTGAATGGAAAATGGTGGGAAAAGAAATGGAGGAATGAAATTTTGAATTAGTTCATCTTACTAATTGATTGATAATTTTTGGACCAACTTTATTTTCTTTTCCCATTTTTCTTTTCTAATAATTTTTCATGGAAAAATATGAACTTGGAAGGTCGCGGAATCATTTTCCAACGGTCAAGTTCGCGACCAAACATTCCATTCAACAGCTGAATAGACACCTTATCAACGAACATGCATCTTTGTACCTGTTGGGACTCAACTTCGTTGACAATAAATAAAGAGGATTAGCCTCATTTTCCACCACCGAAAATCTGAAATACCTCCCCTCAATCGTCTGCATTGGTTTTCAAAAGCAAAGGCGTAAGCATTTTGTGTGACTTGCTCCGTCATTTGAGTAAGTCGAAGTTCTGTGATTTGAAGTGCATCTATCACAGAATGTTATTCCTGACTATCCTGGGAGGAAATAATCCAAATCCTTGGGCAATTGTGACGGGATTAAATTCCTTAAGGAAATACAAGAGACTTGTGGGCCCAAATTTTTTTATGTTTTTATTTTCTTAAACTAATGTTTGCTGATTTACTGATTTTGAATACAATGTGTTAACAAGCTTAAGAAATTTAATATTTATTTCTGTATTCATCTTACTTTTTGGTTTGAGAGACTAAAATCGTAGTGATTTTTTACTCCCGTTTTGGAGATTAAAATCTTCAAATTTTCTACTCCAGTTTGAGATTAAAGTCTTTGTGACTTTCTACTCAATCCGAGATAAAAAAAACTCGGTTGTTTGTATTCGGTTTGAAGATATAAAAACTTCACCGAGATACTAATTCTGTTTGTGTCAATTTCTTTTACAGAAAAATGACAACATGTACGGAACAACAAAATGGTTCTGTTGGAACGACTACTGCTGCAATGGCTACGACGTCTTCAAGTCGCACAACGCCTGCACTGGCGATGGCACTGGGAGAAAAGGCCGAAATTTTTTCCAGCGTGGACTTCAAACGCTGGCAGCAGAAAATGTTCTTCTACCTGTCCACACTCAGTCTACAGTACTTTATAAGTGAGGACGTTCCAATCTTGGGAGAAGAGACTCCAGCGAATGAGCGATTTGTGGTCGCGGGGGCACGGAAGCATTCTGACTTCTTGTGCAAAAATTATATATAGTGTTGTTTGGAAGATGGCTTGTACAACGTTTACAGTATCATGGAAACTTCGAAAGAGTTGTGGAACGCTCTTGAAAAGAAGTACAAGACGGAAGACGCTGGATTAAAGAAGTTTGTTGCCGCAAAGTTCTTAGACTTTAAAATGGTTGACAGTAAGTCTGTCATAACTCAAGTTCAAGAACTACAAGTCATCGTTCATGACCTCCTCGCCGAAGGTATAAGTCGAATCAATATTTTTATTAAAGATAGTGATTATATTATTAATCCTAAATTTAAATTGTAGGTATAGTCATAAATGAAGCGTTTCAAGTTGCGGCATTTATTGAAAAGTTGCCTCCGATGTGGAAGGACTTTAAAAACTACTTGAAATATAAGCGCAAAGAGATGACATTGGAAGACCTTATTGTTCGCCTAAGGATTGAAGAGGACAACAAGGTTGCAGAAAAGAAGTCTCGTGGAAATTCAACAATAATGGGTGCAAATATTGTTGAGGAAACTTCAACGAGCAAAAACAGAAAGAAGCCATCTGGACCAAAGAATTACCCAAGCAAAAAGAAGTTCAAAGGTAATTGCCACAACTGTGGAAAGGTTGGACACAAGGCTGCTGAATGCCATGCACCAAAGAAGGACAAGAAGAAAAGTCAAGCAAACATGATCGAGAAGAATGATGAAATAGACGATTTATGTGCCATGATTTCAGAATGCAACCTAGTCAGAAATCCTAGAGAATGATGGATTGATTCTGGGGTAAATCGTCTTGTTTGTGCTAACAAGGAGTTGTTTACTTCTTATGCTCCCGCTGGACCCAACGAGACAGTTTTTATGGCAAATTCTGCTACTGCAAAAATTGAAGGAACGGGGCAAGATAGCTTTGAAAATGACTTTTGGAAAGATTGTGACTCTAAATGATGTCCTTGATGTTCCTGAAATGCGGAAGAATTTAGTCTTGACATCACTTCTAGTCAAGAATGACTTTAAGTGTGTTTTTGTTTCCGACAAGGTTATAGTTAGTAAGAATGAAATGTATGTAGGAAAATGTTACCTTACTGAGGGCCTTTTCAAACTCAATGTAATTTCCATTGATATGAATAAAATTTCAGTTCCTTCTTACTTGCTTGAGCCAAATAATTTATGGCATGAACGTTTCGGCCACGTCAACTACAAAACTTTACGAAAAATGATTAATTTGGAAGTATTGCCTAAGTTCGAATGCAAACTCAAAATGTCAAATATGTGTGGAATCAAAGTATGTTAAACATCCTTATAAGTCAGTTGAAAGGAATTCAAGTCCTTTAGACTTAATTCATATAGATATTTGCAACATGAAGTCAATACCATCTCAAGGTGGAAAAAAATATTTCATAATTTTTATTGACGACAATACTAGATATTGCTATATTTACTTATTTAATAGTAAAGATGAAGCAATTGATGCATTCAAGCAATACAAAAATTAAGTTGAAACGCAACTAAACAAAAAGACCAAAATAATAAGAAGTGATAGGGGCGGAGAATATGAATCTTCTTTTGAAGAAATATGTTTGGAAAATAGCATTATTCACCAAACAATTGCCTCTTACTCACCACAATCTAATGGAATTGCAGAAAGAAATAATAGAACGTTAAAGGAGATGATGAATGCCTTGTTAATAAATTCTGGTTTACCTCAGAACTTGTGGGAGGAAGCTATTCTTACATCTAACTGAATACTGAATCGAGTTCCCCACAACAAAACACAAACCATTCCATATGAAAAATGAAAAGGAAGAAAACCCAACTTAAAATATTTTAAAGTGTGTGGGTGTTTGGCTAAAATGCAAGTTCCTAAACCCAAAAGGGTAAAGATTGGACCGAAAACCGTTGATTGCATTTTTGTAGGATATGCAACAAATAGTAAGGCATATCGTTTTCTGGTTCATAAATCAGAAAATCCCGACATTCATATTACGGTAATTGAATTGGATAATGCTGAATTCTTTGAGAATATTTATCCGTATAAATTGGAATGTGAGTCATCTAATGAAAAATCTAAGTGACTTCGGGAAGAAGCAAAAAAAAGTACTTTTGATGAGGAAAATCCAAGACGTAGTAAACGTCAAAGGACATCTACTTCCTTTGGACTAAATTTTCTGGCATTCTTATTGGAAAATGAGTCTCAAATGTTCAAAGAAGCAATGTCTTCCTTGGAAGTACAACATTGGAAAGAGGCAGTCAATAGTGAGATAGAATCCATATTAAGTAATCATACTTGGGAATTGGTTGATTTTCCTCCGGGAAATAAACCTTTGGGTTCTAAATGGATTTTCAAAAGGAAAATGAAAGTTGACGGTACTATTGACAAATATAAGGCAAAATTAGTTGTTAAAGGATTTAGACAACGAGAAGGTCTTGATTACTTTGACACATACTCGCCGGTAATAAGGATTACATCTATCCGGGTGTTAATAGTGTTAACCGCCGTGTATGGCCTTCAAATCCATCAGATGTAAGTAAAGACAACCTTCTTAAATGGAGATTCGGAGGAAGAAATCTATATGAAACAACCCAAAGGGTTTTTAGTTTCCGGAAAAGAAAAGAAGGTGTGTCGACCTGTTAAGTCACTTTACGGACTAAAACAAGCATCAAAATAATGGCATGCGAAATTTGACCAAATAATATTGTCAAATGATTTCAATATCAATGAGTGTGACAAATGTGTTTACTTTAAGAATACTCCAAATTAAATAGTCATTTTTTGTTTATATGTGGATGATATGTTGATAATGAGTAATGACATTGCTAACATAAATGCTACTAAGCGCATGCTTACTATTAATTTTGGGAGTTAAGATCCTTCAAAATCCTCAAGGTCTAGCTTTGTCTCAGTCTCATTATATTAAAATGTTACTTGAAAAATCCAAATATTTGGACTTTAAAGAAGCAAAAACGCCAATTAATTTAAACCATACTCTTGTAAAGAATAAAGGTTAAATCAAGTCTCAATTGAAATATACTTGAGTGTTGGGAAGTTTGATGTACATTATGAATTGTACATGACCTGATATAGCTTATGTGATAAGTAAGCTTAGTCTATATACCATTAATCCCAACCAAGCTCATTGGATAGTAATAAAATGAGTTTTGGGATATTTAAAATATACCCAAGACTATGCATTATATTACAATAATTATCCCCCAGTTATTGAGGGATATAGTGATGCAAATTGGATCACCGGATCAACAGAATCAAAATCCACAAGTGGAAACGTTTTTACCATTGGCGGAGGAGCAGTGTCTTGGATGTCGTCCAAACAAACATGCACCGCCCTCTCTATAATGGAGTCTGAGTTTCTAGCTTTAGACAAGGCTGGTGAAGAATCTGAATGGCTCTTGAATGTCTTAGAAGACATTCCATTTTGGCCCAAACCTTTGGCACCTGTATGTATACAGCGCGACAGCCAAGCAACAATAGGAAGGGTTGGGAGCATTATGTATAACGGAAAATCTCGTCACATTCGACGAAGGCATAATACCATTAGACAACTACTCTCTAGTGGAATTATCACAATTGAATATTTAAAGTCAAAAGATAAGTATCGGATCCGCTTACAAAAGGCCTACCTAGAGAGGCGGTTGAGAAGTCATCAAAGGGAATGAGACTATGGCGGAGGACAATTTACTGTGGCGATAACTCTACCCAGAAGACTGGAGATCCCAAGATCTAGGTCTAAGGAGATCAAATAAAGTCATTAGTGATGGTTAAACATTGTCAAATAAAATTTTGGTCCATTTTCATGATGAAAACAATGTTCAGTACCAAGGATAAAGCGTTAAGGCTTTTTAATGATCTCTAAGTTTTATACGGGGTATATCAAACAGTGTATCTACGGGATAATACGTTTAGGAATCACCTATGTAAGTGTGAAGTGTAAGTCGCTTCAAAGAGAATGTTGTAGGCCAGTTCTCTACGCACTTATGAAACATGTGGTGTTCATGGATGAAACGAACACAACAATGAGAACCAAAGACAATTAAGCGTTGATTGTGTGACGTATGGTTGTCTAGGTATACACCAAAGTTCGACGGTTCAAAGATATCAAATCTACCGATTGATCGAGTATATCCGACATATGTTCACTACGGAAAGTTTAAAGGGAAACCTACTTATCTAGATGCGACTAATCCTTACTTGAGAATCACATAATTTTTCATGCATATTTGTTTTGGATAGCCATTCCCCATTCATGTGCGGGGTTGTTGGGTTTTATTAGTAAAAATAAAAGAGGTGTGAATGAAAAATGGTGGAAAAAAAATGGAGGAAAATGAAAATTTGAATTAGTTCACCTTACTAATGCACTTTGTCGCTTATTGGAAGAAGGAAAGAAAATATTTGTGCTTATATAGAGAAGCACATCTTCTAGCTCTTAAAGAGTTAAGAAGAAGTGGCGCCTCGCGCCGTCGTTGTTGTCGCTCGCTCGGCTTCGGCTTCGGATATGATTGATTGATAATTTTTAGGACCAAATCTTATTTTATTTTTCCATTTTCTTTCGGCTTCGGCTTACGAACAGACACCTTTGCACCTTTTGGGACTCAACTTCGTTCGCTATAAATAGAGAGGCTTAGCCTCATTTTCCATCACCGAAAATTTGAAATATCTCCCTTTAATCCTCTGCATTGGTTTTCAAAATCAAAGGCGTAAGAATTTTGTGTGATTTGCTCCGTCATTTGAGCAAGCCGAAGTTCTGCGATTTGAAGTGCCGCTATCACAGAATGTTATTCCGTTCTATCCTGGGAGGAATTAATCCAAAACCTTGGGCAACTGTGAGAGGATTAAATTCCTTAAGAAAATACAAGAAACTTGTGGGTCCGGAATTTTTTCTGTTTTGTTTTCTTAAACTAATGTTTGTTGATTTACTGGTTTTGAATACAATGTGTTAACAAGCTTAAGAAATTTAATATTTATATATGTATTCATCTTACTTTATGGTTTGGGAGACTAAAATCGTAGTGATTTTCTACTCCTGTTTTGGATATTAAAATCTTCGAATTTTCTACTCCAGTTTGAGATTAAAGTCTTTGTGACTTTTTACTCAATCCGAGATATAAAAACTCGCTTCTTTGTATTCGGTTTGAAGATATAAAACCTTTACCGAGATACTAATTCTGTTTCTGTCAATTTCTTTTATAGAAAAATGACAAGAAGTACGGAACAACAAAATGGTTCTGTTGGAACGACTACTGCTGCAATGGCTACGGTGTCTTCAAGTCGCACAATGCCTGCACCGACGGTGGCACCAACAGAAAAGCCCGAAATATTTTCCGGTGTGAACTTCAAACGCTGGCAACAGAAAGTGTTATTCTATCTGTCCACACTCAGTCTGCAATACTTTACAACCGAGGACGTTCCAGTCTTGGGAGAAGAAACTCCAGCGAATGAGCGATTTGTGGTCACAGAGGCATGGAAGCATTCTGACTTCTTGTGCAAAAATTATATAGAAGATGGCTTGTACAATGTTTACAGTGTCATGAAAACTTCGAAAGAGTTGTGAAACGCTCTTGAAAAGAAGTACAAGACGGAAGATGCTGGATTAAAGAAATTTGTTGCCGCAAAGTTCTTGGACTTTAAAATGGTTGACAGTAAGTCAGTCATAACTCAAGTTCAAGAACTACAAGTCATCGTTCATGACCTCCTTGCCAAAGGTATAAATCGAATCAATATTTTTATTAAACATATTGATTATATTATTAATTCTAAATTTATGATTGTAGGTATAGTCATAAATGAAGCGTTTCAAGTTGCGGCATTTATTGAAAAGTTGCCTTCGATGTGGAAGGACTTTAAAAACTACTTGAAACATAAGCGCAAGGATATGATATTGGAAGACCTTATTGTTCGCCTAATGATTGAAGAGGATAACATGGCTGCAGAAAAGAGGTCTCGTGGAAATTCAACAATAATGGGTGCAAATATTGTTGAGGAAGCTTCAACGAGCAAAAACAGAAAGAAGCCGTCTGGACCAAAGAATTACCCAAGCAAAAAGAAGTTTAAAGGTAATTGCCACAACTGTGGAAAGGTTGGACACAAGCCTGCTGAATGCAGTGCACCAAAGACGGACAAGAAGAAAAGTCAAGCAAACATGATTGAGAAGAATGATGAAATAGACGATTTATGTGCCATGATTTCAGAATGCAACCTAGTCGGAAATCCTAGAGAATAGTTATTCCGTTCTATCCTAGGAGAAATTAATCCGAAACCTTGGGAAACTGTGAGGGGATTAAATTCCTTAAGGAAACACAAAAAACTTGTGGGCTCGGAATTTTTCTGTTTTGTTTTCTTAAACTGATGTTTTCTGATTTACTGGTTTTGAATACAATGTGTTAACATTCTCACAAGTTTAACGAACTAATTGTTAATCATTAGTTAATTACTCATATATTATGTTAAATATTCACTATTACTCCATAGCTAAGCGGTAGTATAATTATCAGTAATAATCTAAATGTGATATGTTTTCTATTTAAATAGACCACAACACACAACCAATTAATTCAAAGTTAAATATGATTAATGAAATATCGCAAAAGGACTAATATCAGATATCTACCAATAATTAAGGAATCAAAAGTGCAAGATTATCCCACTATTTTCTGTTCCCATTTTAGTGTCTTTTTGTTCTTTTTTCTTTTTCTGTGTAGTAGTTGGAAGTACAGTGGTAAATATTTTAAGCTTTAGCCAAAAAAAAATAATTATTAATTATTAGAAACAAAAAAGACCAAACAGCCCAAGTTCTATAAATAGAAAGTTCATAACCTAGAAAACTTCATGCATGTTCAATTATTTATAACTATCAAGTAACCCAAAAAATCTACTTCCATGCCTAGACTCCTTCAATTCTTCACTATCTCCATTCTCCTTTCTCTTATAGTTTTTTCGGCCATTGGAGAAGATGAATACGTGTTCGAAAAATCTATAAATAGAAAGTCCAACGGTCTAAAAAGAGAAAAGCTCAGCCATTTCAGATTCTATTGGCACGACATCTTAAGTGGCTCGAAACCAACCTCAATTATGATCGTACCACCACCCACAACCACCATTCTCACGGGATTCGGCCTAATAAATATGATGGATAATGCCCTAACCCTAGGACCAAAATTGAGTTCCAAAATTGTTGGAAGGGCACAAGGGTTTTATGGTTCAGCTTCACAAAGTGAATTAAGTATATTAATGGTTATGAATTTTGTGTTTATTGAAGGCAAATATAATGGTAGCACGTTAGCTGTGCTCGGCCGGAACTCAGCGTTCGAGACGGTTAGAGAGATGCCGGTGATCGGCGGCAGTGGGCTTTTCCGATTTGCTAGAGGGTATGTTCAGGCAAGGACTAAGTCATTGGATTTGAAAACTAAGGATGCTACAGTTCAGTATGATGCTTATGTTTTGCACTATTGAGTTTGAAATATTGTTTTATCTTATGTTAAGTTTATTTAATTAAGTTGTATCATTTTCTTATGTTGGCTGACAGCTACATTAAATAATTATGTCGCAACCACATAATCTTTGTCAAGTTCAGTTTTAAACTTTTGATATGAGTGTTCAAATTCCAACAAAGGAAATGTTAGGTGACTCTCTACTTGCAATTTAAGTTTTGATAAACAAAGTTATATATTGAGGGCATACTATTAGAAATTCGGCAAAAACTGATCGCGATCGTCCGATCGATTTGGTCGGTTAAAAAACTGACGGAAGTTGGTCGGTCTTTCAAAATATTTTATTATTTAGTTTTTGTTTTTACGTAATTGGCCAACTTTGATCGATTTTCTTTGGCGCAAAAATAGGGGAAACTAATTTTGAGTCCCACTAAATTTCTTTTTCAAGAAACCAACCAACTTTGGTCGGTTTTTCAATTAAAATAAATTAAAATTAAGATTAAAAAAATCGACCGAAATCGGTCGGTAATTTTATTTTTTTGAATAAAATCGACTGACATCGGTCGGTTATTTTCGTGTGAAAATATAATTAAAGCGTATAAATGAAATAAAAGACAGTTTTAAACAAAATTGTCACGACCCAAAAATTACTAGTCGTGATGGCACCTAACTCGACCCGCTAGGTAAGCCAATTAACATCAATACAATCCAAATGAAATTATAGGAAAATAGTGAAGAATTATCGGCACTTTAACAAATTAACCCAAGAACTGATAATACGAATTACGAGCTTCTATGACTTAGAATTTACAAAGCTGATACAAATAATTACATGATATGTTTGAAAGTTACATAAACAGATTAACAAAAGCTACCAAGGACAAGTGGAAGCTATATCCGGAATTCAAGAACATCTTCAAGGTCAGCTGCCGACATCACCAGCAACCGCGCTCCAAAAATTTGCACGCAAGGTGCATAAGTGTAGTATGAGTACAATTGACCCCATGTATCCTGTAAGTATTTTGTCTAGCCTCGTCGAAGTAGCGACGAGACTTTTTAGTTAAAAGATGCTCACTGATAAAATATATACCGAAAACTAGTAATAGAACTATACGACAGTATAACATAATAGGGTACACGAGGCGAATGTACAAAGCAATAACAGAGTACTAGAGGAGATCACAATTCAACAGTTTCCAATATCTCGACCAATCTTTTCCTTAGAGCGAAAACCAATAAGCTGCAATAATCATCCCAAAACTTTCATAGCGTGAGGAATATACTCTGATATCAAGTAAATTGCACAGCAACACCCTTTGTGCATTTATATCATTCTCACCAAATATGCGCAAAACAATACCAATCGGATGGCAGAAATGCCGATAACAGTAATGACAAAGTAGGAAACACGCAAGTAGCAATAATGAACAAGGATGTATGTAAGGGCATCAGTAACAGACTAGGCGAAAAGCATAGAGGTAATGACAACAATTAGGGAAAGGAATATAACTTCAACTAACTAGCATGGTGGAGGCATAAATATAGATATAACGAATAAGAGGGGAACACTTGACCTTTATAAGTTAACAAGTAGAAGCATGAATGAGTAGCATGGTAGAAGGCATGTACTAAGTGCAACAAAATAGATATGTCAAAGATGTAATTATGACAGCAGGAAGTAGGCATGGTATTTGCAAATCTAGCAAGTAGAAGACATGAATGATACAATAACAAATAAGATAGAGAACAAGAACATGGCATTAACGACAAGTCACATAAGAACCATAAATATGACAATAACAGCTCAATGTAAAGGCATGAACGTATACATAAGGAAAAGATATCACAATAAAATGCATGTCCCTCGTTCTCACCTGTACGAAAACACCCATCATGCCATGAACTCATGATAATTTAAAGCATGATAATATAAATGAAATGGCACGATATCACCCTTTGTGCTTTTACTCACAAATGATATGTCACGTCATTACCCTTCGTGCTTTTACTCTCAATCGATATCGCACGGCATCACCCTTCGTTCTTTTACTCTCAATAATATGGCATGGTATCACCTCTCGTGCTTTTACTCTCAAATAATATGGCACGACATCACCCTTCGTGCTTTACACTCTCCCGCACATGATAATGTATATACAATGGCACAACGTCACCCTTCGTGCTTTACACTCTTCCTTACCAAGCATATGTATATCAATAAAAAACAAGGCAGGAAGCATAAATAACGTCAATGAGAGTGTTTAAACGAATACTCCAAATGAATCCCAATCACAATTTTTCAAGCCAACAATAGTTCAATAAACCCGCAAGAACCTTATTATTCAAGTATTTCAACAAATCTCATGAATGATCTTCAACACGAGTATAGAATCTAGTATCTCAAGAATATCGGCCGTAACATAGTAATGACCGAATTAGACACATCAATGTATTCTCAGAATTTCCATCAAATTTGATCAAGTTATAATAAGCTATGTCTTAGTTTCTAACATTTAATACTAGGTTCTTGGTATCTAGGAGTCAAGTAAGACATGAAGCAAGAAGGTCACGTGATTCTACAAGACACAATTTATTACATAATTTACTCCCGAGCATGGTTAACCCTGGCACATGCATATATGCTCGTCACCTCATAGGTCAGAATCACTTACCTATGGATTAGGGAAGAAGAGTTCTTTGAAAAATCGCCTCTAAAGTTTTCTAGGTTTGATAATTTGAAGAATGAACAAAAATCCCGTTTTCCCCTTCTTTTACCCAGCTGTAGTTACCGCAATTGCGAAACAAAATTCATAATTGCGATGATCACAATTGCAATCAATTCCTCGCAAACACGAAGAATCTCTGAGCCTTCTACCTTCGCAAATGCGACGCATATGTTGCAAATGCGAGCCAAGGTCCTTCGCAAAAACGAACTTTTGACTCGCAAATGCGAGTCTGCCTTGATCTGATTCCAGTCGCAAATGCGACAATATCCCCGCAAATGTGAACCCTGCCCTTATCGCATTTGCGGGCTTCTCTTTGCAAAAGCGAGGCTGACTCAACCCCCTCCCCCTCCCTCTTTGCAAATGCGAGCATGACTTCGCATTTGCGAGGCTCACATTTGCGATCAAGTCCTTGCAAATGCGAGATCTGCAGACCTGATGCACCAGCTATGTTTTCTAAGTCTAAATCACTCCGTAGCCTATCCGAAATTCACCCGAGCCTTTGGGGCTCTAAACCAAATTTGCACACAAGTCTAAAAATATTATTCAAACTTGCTCGCACGACCAAATTGCCAAGATAACACCTAAATCTACGAATTGAGCACCAAATCAAAAGAAATTTTCAAGAAAACTCTAAAACTTCTATTTCAACAGCCGGACGTTTGAATCACGTTGAACCAACTCCGTTTCTCATCAATTTTGACAGACGAGTCATAAATATAGTAATAAACCTATACCGGATTTCGGAACCAAAATACGAACCCGGTATCAATAAATTCAGACATCGATCAAACCTTTAGATTCATTAAGCCTTTAAACTTTCAAATTTCAACAAAATGCAATAATTCGAGTTAGGGACTTCCGAATTCGATTCCGGGTATACGTCCAAGTCCCAAATCACGATATGGATCCATTGGAACTGTCAAAATACGGATCCGAGTCTGTTTGCTCAAAACATTGACCAAAGTCAACTCAAATGGGTTTTAAGGAAATTTTTTCATATTTTAATTAGTTTTTAACATAAAAGCTTTCCAGAAAAATACCCTGACTGCGCACACAGATCGAAGAGGGCTAAAATGAGGTATTTGAGGTTTCGAAACACAACATTAGGTTCTAAAATATAAGATGACCTATCGGGTCATCACATAGTACATCACACGTGAATACTCTTGTCCTCAAACTACCTAGAAAAGTGCAAATGCTCAAAACGACCAGTCAGGTTGTTACAAAAATACACCAATAGTCCAGTGGTAGAATAGTATCCTGCCAGAATATAGACCCCTGTTCGATTCCCAGATGGTGCATTGTTTAATTACATAATTAAATTACCGATCGGTCGGACTTTTCGATATTTTTTTTAAATTTAATTGATCGACCGAAATCAGTCGGAAAATACCGACCAAAGTCGTTCGGTTAACTCTACCGACGTTACGATTACCGACCGCCACGAATCAGTCGATTATTTTCAATTACCGACCAACATCAGATGATTTTCCCCTTTTTTAGTAGTGATATACTTGTGAAAACTGAAAAGTAGCTAGTATTCCGTGAATTAGTCCAAATACGCACAGTTATCAGACACCTATATTGTTATAATGAAAATTTAAGTTATGTACAATTATTATGGGTACGACGTATTCCCTTCGTTCACTTTTACTTGGCATGTATAGATTTTCATTTTTACTTGTCACTTTACGCATATCATAAGAAGACAAATTATTTTTTCCTGTTATACCCACAATATTTACTACTCATTTCAAATCATTTTCTCAAATTCAATAAAATATGCATCAATTAATATGGGTATCATGGTAAATTATGCACTTCATTTATTATTTCTTAAGGGGCGTGAAAAGTCAAAACGTGCCAAGTAAAAGTGAATGAAGGGAATAATTGTTACTCCCTCCGATACACAATAAGTGATTTTTTTGTTTTTTTTTTGTGATCCAAAATAAGTGACTTCCCAAGATTTCAAGAATGAATTAATTTTTTTCCTACATTGCCTTTGGAGTAAATAGTATTGGAGTATGTGTTATGAGTGCTTATGTGAAAAGATAATAAATGTTAATATGGTCAATTTTATTACTAATTAATTTTAAAAGGTAAATTTCTCTACGTGAAAACAATCAAAAATCACTTATTATGGACCGGAGGAAATATCATGTAATTGTTGGGCATGTTATCAAATCACATACAAGTGCGTGTGCAGTGTGTAAACTTAAAACGTGTAACAAATAAACGACTTTTGAGGGAAAATTTTATATAAGAATAAATGAGCTTCATACTTTTTAATTTTATAATTCACATTTCAATTTATAACCAACTAGCCCAAAAATAATATGCTAAGGTTTTATATTCAATTCGAATCAGTAATTTTGACTCAAATATAAGTTCAACAAACCAAATCTATTTGGGTAGTGACAATTAGATTTTTAACAAGCTTAAATATGTGAGTTTAAATTCCAAATTGATTTTGTGAGAAATTTGGAGTGAGTGTTATTTAGACTTGTTAAAAATAGTACAAGGAGGTTGTATATAAAATTTGAAGTCATTTAATGGAGATTTGAACTGGTTTTGAGCAAGAATTACAACTGAAAATCGTGGAAGAAGTTCGTCTACAGACGTTTGTATAAAGGTGTATAATAGTGTATAAAATGTGTTTATACACTCATATACGTTATTATACAAGATTATATATAATTATACATAAAACTGACTTCGTCTTCTTCCTTGCGTCTTTTCTGAAATTTAACTCAAATCTTGCTCAAATCTACTCCAAATCAATTCAAATTTAAAAGTTGAACTCCTTTTGATATTTTCAATCAATTAGAACAACACCAAATCCATATAACTAACAAATTCAAAAAATCCTATTTTCGAAAGCAATGCTTTGAATGACCTTCAATGGTGGACTTCTACTATTCAATTTTCTTACATTGCAACCAGGTGACATGGGGGAGAGGGGAGCAGAAAATACACGGCCCTTGAAGAATATGTAGAAAATGTAGGAAGAAGAGAGTGAATGCAATGGTTGTGAGAACACAAATTTAACTCCATAGCTTTTAGAAGTAATGGTTGTAAGAACACATATTTTGAATTTGCTAGTGCTTTCAAAATATGTACAATATGGGCTAACTGAGATAAAATTTAAAAACATTGGCTATTTTTTATTATGGTGCGAAGTCACGTGTATTTTCTTATAATTCTTTCGTTAATGAATATAAAATTTAAAGATTATGATTCAAATCCTAATAAAGATAGAAAAAACACGATAGATAATGTCTTCCAATTTACCTAAGTATTGGTAAACAAAATTATCCTTTTCCAATACTGGTGTATGATCAGATTTTCGTACAGCTAATAAAAATTACATTACAAACGAAGAAAAGCAACCTAATAACACGTATAGTATCGTTGTTTGGAAAAAAACATGAAGGAAAAGAAAAAGATACTTACCTCTTATAGATGCTTCAAGGTAGTGTTAGATTGTTCAAGCAATTGTGAGCGTCAATCTAGGAGTTATTAGGGGAATAAAAGGGTTTAACTTTGAAAGTACAGTCAAACCTGTTTATAACAACCTCGTTTGTTTCGAATATTTTTGAATATTATAGCAAAATGTTGTTATAGAGAATACATATTATAACATAACATAAAAATTGGTTCCGAAAGAAACTTGACTTTTATAGAGAAGTTTTGGTATATAGGGATATTGTTATGGAAAGGTTTGACTGTATATACAAATTTACACTATCAATATAATAATTGAGAAAATGACACTGTATAGCCGCTGTAAAAATAATAGCCGAAAAAATGTATAAAAGTTGTATATTTTTTGTATAAATATATACATTTAGTGTGTTATATACAAAAATTATATAAATTTTATACACTTTTTCGGTTACCATATGTAAATAGTTTCTGGCGGGGGCTAAAAGTGATAATACCCCAATATAATTTAGCATGTTGTAGACTTATAGCAGATATTTACTTTATTTTTAAAGTTATGTATTTGACTTAATATCAAAAATAACATACCTAGTTTAATTCAACAAGTGAGGTCTGCATAAAATAATGTATATGCAGATATTACCCTTACCTTGTGTAGGTAAAGAGACTGTTTCTGATAGTGCCTCGACTAATTTAATATAAGCAAGTATATTAATTGTTGTAGATCAAATTAACCCTATGATGGTTAAAGATTGCTTATAGGTGATTAGGTAGGAGTGTCCCAAGTTCTTCATTTATATTCAAGATAGACCTCCTATATATATATATTTTTTTAAAGTTCCCTTCCCTTCAATAGGGAAACTAACTTTATCAACTAACTTCATCTCATAACTTGCCGAAGAGCTTAAGATATCTTCAATAAAACAATGAAAATCTGACAACTTAGAATTTCCAACAAGAAACCATAACATCTATATATACTTTTGCAGATTTTCTAGTATATATATATTTGGTGGAAACAAAGGATTTTCTAGTACAAAGATATATGATCTTTATACAAACTCTTCGTCTATTCAATTTCACATCCGTTTATATTTCCTCTTCCCTAGTTGTTATAACATTCACCAAGATAGTCTTGTTCGCTCGCTACTACCTTGAGATCAAATCGACTTCTTTAAAATAAATTCATTCGACAGCTTTTCACAACAATAGAAATTTGATCGACCTTGTACGCGCCCGTGAGTTAAAGAAAGATGGCAAAGCTAGTGGGGCATGTAGCAACAGGTCTTGGTTTCTTTTTAATAGGTATTTGGCATTTATTCAACCATATTAAACTACATGCTCTGCACCCAAATGGCTACACTTCTTTTCTATGGTTCCCAACTCCAAAAATAAGGCATTTAGAACTTTTCTTGATTATGGTTTTCACCTTAATTTTCTTATTAAGGGAAATTTTTAGTGGCCACCAACTTCTAAATTCAGATGGAAGTATCCCTTCTAACCACCTCCACTATCTTGAACATTCATGTATTTCCTTATCTTTATTTATTTATTCATTTTTCTCCTTAATAATTGACAAAATTACCCCTTCACTCATTTCCCAAAATGGGATCACAAATTTTCTTGCATCTATTGCTTTTGGCCAAGAACTTCTTCTTTTTCATCTTCACTCAACTGACCATAATGGCGTTGAAGGACAATACCATTGGCTTTTACAAATAGCCATTTTTGTATCTTTAGCCACTACCCTTTTGGCCATTCCTTTCCCTAATAATTTCTTGAACAACTTTGTAAGATCTTATAGCATTATGTTTCAAGGAATTTGGCTTATGGTCATTGGTGTCATGCTTTGGACACCAAAATTTATTCCAAAAGGTTGTTATATAAAATTAGAAGAAGGGTATCAAGTTGTTAGATGTCATGACCATAAATCTCTTGAAAGAGCAAAAGCATTAGTAAATATAGAATTTAGTTTTTATTTAATTGGAACCACTGCTTTTGTAGTCTCTTTTTACTTGGTTATTATCAACATTTTCACAAAAAAAGTTGAGTATCAGTTATTAAAAAATAATTATGAGGACCAAGAAGAGGATTCAGAGGATGTTGAAACTCAGAAGAGATCAAGTGTTAGAAATGATGGCGAACTGAAGAAGTTTGTTGAAATGGGAAAAACAATATGCAACAAGTGAGGAGTTAATTAACAAAGCAAAGCATGGGAATGTACAAAAAGGGGAAAATTTGTTTGGTGGCCGTTGTATATATTTGATTTTATTATGTAAGGGAGGGGAGCATGTGGCCAGGCCACGAGTTCGAGCCGTGAAAATAATTTCTAATAGAAATATAAGGTAAGGCTGCGTACGATAGACCCTTGTGGTCCGACTCTTCCTCAAACTCCGCACATAACTAAAGTTTAGTGCACCGAGCTATGTCTAGAAAATAGTATACTTGTTTAGTGGAAGGGGAAAAAGAAAAAGAAAGTAGGAATTGGTTCAAAATATGATTGTATTGTATTGATGGCTTTTAATTAGGGAGAGGGAGACATAAATTATGTATGTATATATATATGATATATTTATTCTTTTATTTTTGGCTGATTTCCCTTCCAAATATTTCTTTCTTTCCTGGGATTCGGACTGAAGACTGCTAATTAACAATGGCGGAATTCCATTCATCTCACCATACCCCGTGGACGGTTAAAAACTATAGCGAAATCCTTGTCTTAGAAGTGATAAACTGATTGAGGAAGGGATGATTGCGGTTCCTAATATTTTCTATCAATTTTAAATTATTCTAAACTAGGTTAAATTGTGTAGTAAGTGAAAAAAATGGTAGTAGCTGCTAAAGTTATAACTTAGATGTAATAAGTAAATTATAAATGTAACGTGATATGTAAGCTACTAATCATACTATTTTCTAAACTTTCCATTTGAAAAATAAGATTACTTTTATTACTTGTGCACATACGAATGAGGTCATCTTTTCTCAAAATTAAAATTAATTGCCCTAGCAATTATGGTGGGATAATACTTGGACTCTTAATCGTGTAAAAAATATTTACAAAATCTGATTACTTATAAAGAAAATTCAATAATAATATTTTGATTGATAATCGATTAAAAAAAGAAAATTAACTAATCTGCTATCACAAGTTAAAGTACAACGATAATACATTATTAGTATATATAATTTAAATTTGTATATTATATCGTAACAATTCGATGTAAGTGACACAAGGGTGGCTAACGGGCCGGGCTAAGCGGGTCCGGGCTATGCGGACCTGGGTTATGCGGGCCCGGGCTAAACGGTCTATATGTGTGGAACCGGCCCCCTACGGGCCTAAGCCCACATGGGCCCGGGCTAAGAGGGCCG
>ML435791.1:2265-17314 GCA_005239525.1 Nicotiana knightiana
ATTATTATTATTATTATATTTTTTTTTTGTTTTACCTAAAAGAAAAACTTACTAACAAGAAAATCTAAAACTACTAACAAGAAAGCACACTAAACACAACAAATCACAACAAATATGTACAACACCCCACACTTAAATCATGCAGTGTCCTCAGTGCATCACATATAGACAAAGTAAGAAATAAAAGTAAGGTGCAAGAAACTCCCTGATGCACGTAGCGTCGACATCCTTTCCATTAGTTTTTCTTCCCCTGCTCCTTCGAGCATCCGCTTGAATCACTTTATGCCTCCACTTTTAACTTACGAATTGGATCCCAAGTTTTGAATCTGCTCTATGATCATGCTCCTGGGGTGGTGGAAAAAATCTGCCTGGCCCAATAAAACAATGTAGTAATCTGCGCTTCTTGGCCTTTCGATGAAATGTGTACTCCCTACTTTCTGGCAAGAAGAATTCCAGAATGTAGGCATCTTGTTCTTTATCCCTCAACTCATCAGGTGGTTCGGATAACTCTATTTGCATATCATCATCCAAACACCATGTGAAAAATGGTTGGAGTGTGTACCAACATCCTCAACAATAATGGCACTAGATTCAACAAAGTGTGTATCATCGATGTCCTTGGTTAACTCTAGTATCTTTTCTACCACATCAGCATCCTCTGATTTCAGTTCCAACCTGGGTAGTTTTTCAATAGATGGCCTGGCTGGCGGGTTCTCTCTTTCCTCTACGTATAATGACTCAAACTCGAGGGCCTTTGACCATACCCCTTTTTCCTCAAGTGCTAACACCCAATCTGCCAGTTTTTCACCGTTCATATCATCTAGATTCATCAAACATTCATCCAAAGGGTCCCCAACAGTCAGGGATGCATCATCTTTTTCTGGGATCACATTCACAGCATCAATAAGAGAGCAGTTGGCGAACTCACTAGGTCGCCTCATAGACTTCTGCTCGTTGAAAGTGATTTCTTCATCATTGAGCCTCATCTTAAGTTCACCAGTCTCACAATCGATAAGGGCTCTCCCTGTGGCCAAGAATGGCCTTCCCAAGATTATGGGAATTTCCTCATCCACTTTGCAGTCTAATATCACAAAATCAGCAGGGAATACAAACTTCCCCACTTGTACCAATACATCGTCCAGACAACGTCTTGTCAGCTAACTGCGATAACATTGAAGTTGGTCTGGCTCTACCAATCCCCAGTCTTTTATATATGGCCAGCGGCATCAGATTAATGCTGGCCCCCATGTCACATAGAGCTTTGTCAAAATCTAAGTTGCCAATTGTACAAGGAATTGTAAAACTCCCTGGATCAGACAACTTTTCAGCAATAGGACGCGTCACCACCGCGCTACAAGTCTGAGTAAGGGTGACAGTAGCCAGATCTTGGAAATCAAATTTTCTGGACATCAAGTCCTTCATCATCTTAGCGTAACCAGCCATTTCTTTCAATGCATCAATCAATGGGATATTTACCTATATTTGCTTTAGCATGTCCAAGAACTTTTTGTACTGTTCATCCTTTTGGTATTTGGCCAGCCTCTGAGGGAATGGAGCTGGCGGTCTCTTTTTCCCAGTGATTTGGGACTTTTCTTTCTCAGCCACCACCTCAACTACCGGCTCCTGGGCTATCTCCACTTCTTTTTCAGTCTCACTTTGTGCACTGGGTTCTCCTTCAGTAGTTTGCACTGTTATCTTGGTCAAGTTTGTTGAATCATTAAGTTCAATCGGCATATTTAGCAGTGTCTCGGCCTGTCTGCTTTCACGAGCTCTCTCCAGTTCCAAGTTTAAGTCTCTGCCACTACGGAGAGTCACTGCCATCAGCTGCCTTGGGCCCTAGTCCATAGGATTTACCTGAGTATCTATAGGTAAAGTTCCAGGAGGACGATTGTTCACTGCCATAGATATCTGGCCCAATTGTACTTCAATATTTTTAATAGCTGCATCATGTACATCTACTCTCTCACTGATTTTGGCATTTGACCCAATAACCTGCTGCATCATAGCTTCTAACCTGGAAAACCCATCTTCTTGCTTTCCCCCATGTTGATGTTGAGGAGGGTAGTATGCTTGTTGTTGATTCTGATGGTTATAACCTTGTGGCCTCTGATACGGTGTTGCATTAACTTGTTGTCCCCTGACACCCATATTTCCACAGTTCTGTTGTTCGTGGGGTGGTCTATATGGTTGAACTTGCTGACCCCAGTTCTGCCCCTCTTGTCTCTGGCTTCCATAATTCGACACATAATTCATATTTTCTGGATAAGGAGGGTGATGACATTTTGCATTCCAGTGATTACCAAGTGGTTGACTAATGCAAGATGTGCATAAGCCCCCATTGGTTGTGTCTACGATGTGTACTTGCTGTTTTTGTCCTGATTCCTCCACCTTCTTAGTAAGTATACTCATCTGTGTTATCAAGGTGGCCACGTTCTCTGCAATAGTATTAGATGGATCGAATGGCACTGAGTGAACTACAGGAGTCCATCCTGAATTTTGTGCCATTTTATCAAGTAAGATTTTACTTTCTCTCCACGTTTGTCTCAAGAATTCTCCACCAGTCGAAGCATCAACATTTGCTTTAACAGTATTAGCCAAACCCATATAAAAATGTTGTCCCAACATCTGCTCTGGAATACCATGATGTGGACCGATAACCAGCATCCCCTTAAATCATTCCCATGTCTCTTACAGTGTTTCAACTGGCAAGATTTCATCAATTTGTTGGGCAGTCTTGTTAGATGGATGAAACTTGTTCACGAATTGCTTAACTAACTCCTCCCATGTGGTAATGAAATTGATGGGGAGTGAGTTTAGCCAAGTCTGGGCAGCGCCAGTCACTGAGAATGGAAACAACAACAGTTTTATTGCCTCCTGAGTGACATTTGGTTACCTCTGTGTTTTATAAATTGACAGGAAGTTTTTCAAATGCTGCTGAGGGTCTTCGATGTATGACCCTGAGAATAGTCGCTTGTTCTGCAATAAGTGAAGCATATTATTTGTTATCTGGAAGGACTCGGCCTGTATCTGAGGGACCAGTATCGCAGTGGCCAAATTCTCAGCTGTGGGTTGTGCCCAGTCATATNATCAATTGGTGGTTGCTGTTTGCTTTTCTGGTTGGTCCGGTTTAGGGCCTTGAAAACTTTCTCGGGGTCTATAAGGCTTCGACTACTTCACCAGTTCTCGATGAGTTTCTAGGCATGCACCTGCAACACGTTAGCAAACGTTAAACTTTCAATGTATAACAGAAAATTTGAAGAAAATTGACTATATTTCAGAATTTGTATTTCTTCCAACTCAATTGATACCACCGTGAAGTCCCCGGCAACGGCGCCAAAATTTGATCACGCTCAACTATGTCTAATAAAAGACTAAGCGGGCATTGCAAATATAATCCGGGGTATTATGCCCAGAGTCGATCCCACATGAAGTTAACGTATCAAGCAAGCTGTCAGAATACTAAACTTTCACTTGGTGTTGTTTAAACTACTACAACTAAATGAAAATATTAAAACTAAAGATTAACTACAATAAGGTGTAAACAATTGTAATAAAGGTCTAAGGTTATGATTTCCCCCGTCGGTGAACTTACTTCTCGGATACTTCATATAGCTTAATTAGTTGTCGCTATCAATCATGAACACTCTTTCTACCATAAATCTCTATCAAGTAATTATGATAATTTACTAGACGCACTCTCTCAAGTTACGCTAGCTAGATTGCATTACAGTTCACTTTAGATTGCACCCGAGGTATCGTTATCTCTAATCCAACCTCTAAACCCTCGGTTATGACTTTCGTCTATACTCCGGGAGTGATGTTGTTCAAACAACTACCTAAATATGCACTCTCTCTCAAGTAGATACATAATAAATAGGAACAGCTAATTGAGGGCCCTTCAATTAACTACAACAAGAACGTAGTTGAACAAATAGAGATTAATCAACCAATCAAAACTATATTAATATTAAAATAAGTTTATCCCCCAACGGGTTCCACCAAAACCCTAGATTAAGAAAATTAGCTACTCATATTCATAAGAATCAATTCTAAAATAACTTGCATAATTGAACTAAAAAATAATAAATAAGAGTTATAAAAATCAATGTTTGTTTCACTGAGTAGTAATCCACAGGTTTTTCTTCACTTCAATGGCTTCCTCCTTTTCAAGTTGTGTTTTTGGGTCTATTTATATGTTTGGTATACACCGTAAACGTGTAGGAGACTTCTATTCCAACCGGGAAACACTTAAAACTCTTCAAAACTTGGATTTGACCGGATCAGGGGCCAAGCGTTACAGGCCAAACGCCTGGATAACGCCTGGCCAGGGCTGGCATTTGGGCTCTGGCGCCTGGATAACGCCAGGCTAGGCCTGGCATTTGGGCTCTAGCGCCTGGATAACTCCAGGCTAGGCCTGGCCTTAAGGCTCAAACTCCCGGCTATATCCCGGTGCACTCCTCTTCGCCTCTTGAGCGTATTTTTGACGTTTTTGCATCCATTTAGCTCGGCTTCCATCTCCAATTCACCTACACATGAAATAGACTCCATTATGCACATAAAAAGTGTATTTTTATCATTAACGCACATAAAATGTAAGGCATATAACGTGTTAAACCATGAATTCTATCCACGCATCAGGAAGTGCCAGCCCCAGTGCATCAGAGTTCAGAGGGATATCATAGGAATCCCAAGGCACTCATACACTAGAGGGGCAGAACTTAAGGACCTAAGAGTAGAGTGAGAGTGCTTGACATAGTTTTGAAAAGGTTTAACAGGAAAGCAGTATTTGAAAAAGAGACCCAGTTGAAGTAGTTTTATAAAATAAGAGAATTGTTTAGTAAAACAACTTTTGAAAACAGTTGTGTAATTTAAACAAACAGCATGTCAGTCAAACAAGTTCAATAATACTCAAAGAACAAACCTTCACAAAGGGATAACTGGGGAATGGGGACAAGTAGAGCAGGTATGGTGAACACATAACAGAGAGGGGTCCTTGGCAATTAGTGAAAATAGTAAGACACAGATTCAGGAGTGCTAATTAAAACAAAGTCACAGAATCGGAAGTGCTCTAGGGGATTCATGGGGTTGGGAGATAGTATAGTATAGGATTTCATACTAAACATGATTGAGCATAGCGTCAAGATAACTTAAGGTAACAAATCAATAGGTGCATACCAGATCTAGGCAACCAGTACACAAGCATCAAAATAGAGTTGAGTCACATTGAGTCAGATTACATGTTTATAAGAACATGCTAACCCTAAAGAGTTAAGACATAACTAGTATACTAGATGAAGCAATGAAGCAAGAAGGTCAATTACATGTTGAACAGCAACACAATAGATAGAAACAGATTAGAAACATGATAAACTGAAGCAGTAAAAGAAACATATTTGTTTTGGGACTTGAATTAAAAATCAGAACATACCAGTAAAGAGACAGTAAACACAAAAGTGAATGGACAGGAGAGCACAAAAGTTAGCCTTGGCTTGTAGCCGGCTAACTTAGAATAATAGTAAGTGACATTGAAAGAGAGAAGAAAGCTTTGAGTGTGAGAGATAGTTTTTGAACCAAATGTGTTTGTGTGTTTTGGTGAATGAGATATATATATATATATATATATATATATATATATATATATATATATATATATATAGAGAGAGAGAGAGAGAGTAGTTTGAAACTTGGTAGAATAAGGTAAGAATCACAATTAGGCAGTAAATTATGGAACTCAGAACCAGTTAGAGCAAAATTAGTGCAAGTATTCCCTTGATTAAGGGGGTTAACTTCAAACGGTAAGAACATGTAACAAATAAGAAAAGAAATCAATGTGTAACTGGAGCATAACAGATAAGAAAAAAATTCAAACAGTGCAAGTACAGAACAGGTAATTAGGACTAGGTACATAAGGTTTTAATTAAGGAAATATCATAAGAATCAATTAACAGTATAGTCAACCATAAAATAAGGCGAAAAAATAACTTAGAGGTCGAAAATCAGTAAAAGATATCATCACAGGAAATCAGTAAAAGGTGTTAATCACAGAAAATTAGGGATTCAAATAGGAACAATACTGATTAAGGGGAGAATTAACACAAAATTTCTATGAACAAACGGAATAAACACATAATAGGCAAGAAGAAGTAAAATCAGAAACATAGTAAAGTAAGAATCACATAGAATCAGGGATTCAACTAGAGAAGATAGAAATGATTAGAGGAATTAACAGAATAAACATAATATAAGCGGAAGAAGCAAGAATCAGAAACCCTACTGAACATAATAGGGTAAAATCACAGAAACTCAGAGTGTTCATGAGAAAAAAGCACACGAACATATTACCAAATACGGACTCAGAATTATAACAAGTGTTAAAAATAAGGTTTTATGATAACAAGTTATGACTAAAAAACAATTTTAACAAAAGGTCATTTTAAACATCAGAGAACAACATTAAAAGACCAGAAATATATTTTGAAAAAAAGTTCCGGAAACCCTAATGGAAAAATAAAGTTACGCTTTGAGAAATCGAAAGGTTTTTCATGAAACAAACGAAAATAGCTCAGAAAGACCCCAGATCTGTTATAGATCTAAGAGGTACAGTAGAAGAGGTTAGGGTTTTCTAGAAAATAACCTAGAAATACGGATACTGGCTTAGAAACCCATAGGTTTAGCAGGAAAAAGGAAAGATCTTACTTGATCGAGCCATGGTGGCCTGAGAATAGTGAGAACAGGCCCAGGGGTGAGTGGAATGGCCACTGGTCCCTTGAGGACCTCAAAGAAGGCAGGAATCCCGGCAAAGGAGAGTCATTAAGGCTGGAGGATGGTGGTAAGCCCCTATAGTCGACGTCATGAGAGCACCGGCGAGGGGGAATTAGGGTTAGGGCAGAGAGCGTTTGAGAGAAGAAGAAATGAGATGACGGCAGAGTATGGGAGGAGAAATGAGAGAATGGGGGTTTAGGGGGGTAGACTATTAGGTTAATTATGAAAAGGGGGGATCTGGTCCTTTGATCAAAAATTGATCAACGGTCCAGATTAAACAAGACATTGGGCCGGGGGATTAATGTATTTGGGCTTGGGGTATTTGGGCTTGATTTAATAAGGTTTGGGCTAGTTTAATAGGGAGTGATTAATCAATTTAGGCTAAAATTGAAATAGGCATGGGCTATTTGTTAAATACCCAGATAGTTTAATTAAAATAGTTTTATAAGGTAATTACTAATTATAAAAATGAATCATATGCATGGAAAAAATTAAAAATGGTTATTTGATATTTAAAAATATAGAAGGCTAATTTCTGAAAAAACAATAGTATAAAATTACATGCTTAGGCTATAATTGCAAAGTTATTGCAATTATATCCAAAAGATGCCAATTTGGCAAGTTATGAAATAATTTGATCTTATTAGGACCATAAACAATGAATTAAAACAAGAAATTCCTTTAAAATCATTTGTGATGCGATTTTGTAATTATTGGAAATAAAATGCTAGATAAATTAGACAAAATATAGGAAAATTATGAAAAAATACCAATCGTTGTTAATGCATGATTTTGAAGGTACATATGTAATTTTAAGAATATTTTGGGAAAAATTGAGTATCAACAAGACATACCACAAAGGTACTACGCAGGTCCATAGACATGCTGACCATAAGTTGAATTAGGACAGAACTAATATATACTAAGTGAAACATAGATTTAAACATGATAGCTGCATATTGAATAGCCAAATAGTAAACAAGAACAGAACTAGGAAGCAGTGAACTAAAGTAGTAACAGAACACATAGGGTTTGGAACTTGAATTGAATCAGAACATACCAGTTAAGGAGAGTAGACACAAAATGTATAGTGGTGTAATGAAATAACTAGCCTTGACTTACAGCCGACTACTTCAATAGAAGTAGCAAGTAACAAGAAAAAGCAGAAAGCTTTAAGTGTAAGAGAGAGTTTTTGAAATAGTGTCCGTTTTTAGAAGTGAGAATAGAGAAAGGTATATATAGTAGTTAAGAGCAGAGAAGAGCAGAATAAGGTAAAGGAAATCAGTACTCAGTAATTAAGGGAATCACTTAATCAATCACATAAGGAGTTGAGAATAGACTCCTTTAATTAAGGACAATTGACCAAACGATAATAATAGTAGTCTAATTAAGAAAAGAAGTTCAAAAATACAAAATAAAGGAATTCAGAATAAATAAATCAGGGGTCTAATTTAAGGGAAGAATCATGTAAAGGAATCAGTAAATATACAGCAATCAAATAAGGCAATAACGACTAATTAGGGTCGTAATCATAGAAATAGGCAAGACTTAGGCATGCAGATCCTTAACAGAGCAAATCAGTGAATCAGAAATTCAAAATAGTACTAATTTAGGGGAAGAAAATTTAGATTTCCACAAATAAACAAATAGGCTAAACACAATTTCATAAACACACAGAAATCAGTCGAGAAATCGAATCAGAAACCCTAATAGAGAAGTACTAGGGTAAAATCATAAGGCATTCGAATTAAACGAAGGAGACGTCATATGAATCAAAGTACAGAACAGAGTTATGTATCAAATAACACGGATCGAATCAGAATCCAAAATAGTGTCAAAAATTAGGGGTCTTAACATAAACTAGTTATAATCGATTAAAACACATAAGAATCAGAGAATAAACACTTAAAATCAGAAAACGCTTTGAATAAAAGATTTTCAAGGAAAACCTAGTTAGGAAGAAATGAAAAGACACTTGAAAAATCAGAAGGTTTTTCATAAAAACAAGCGAAAAATAATTTGATCCATCTCAGATCTGTACAGATCTGAGAAGTTCAAGAGATGAAAGTAGGTTTTCATATAAATAACGTAGAGATGAAGATACCGGCTTAGAAACCCATAGATTTAGGCAAAAATAGAAATATTTTACTTAAAATCAAGCCATGGCGGCCTGAAACAGTCAAGAACAGGCCCAAGGTGTGAGTGGACCGACCCTCGTCCCTTGAGGGCCTTAGAGACAAGTAATACCGGCATAAGAGAGCCATGAGAGGCCTGAGGGTGGTGAGGAACCACCATGGTTGACGGCAAGCGAACACGGTCAGGGAGATTAGGATTAGTGCAGAGGGGTTTGAGAGACAAGGAGAGGGGTGACGGCGGAGAGGGTGAGAAGGAATGAGGGGTTTGGGGGTAGTTCATTAGGTTAATTAAGGAAAGAATAAACATGGACTGTTGATAAAAAATGATTGACAGCCAGGATTTAGGCGAATTAGGTCGGGTAGGATTTAGGTTTTGGGCCTGGGGTCTTTGGGCTAGGATTGAAATAAAAATTGGCTATTTGTTAAAACCCCAAGATAAATTAATTAAAAATAATTTATAAAATAGTTACTAATTATAAAAATTAATTTCATGCATAGAACTATTTCAAAAAAATGATTATTTAGTATTTCAAAATACAAAAGACTAATTTCTGGTAAAAACTAGTACAAATTATATGCATGGGCTATAATTGTAAAGTCATTGCAATTATAGCCAAAAGGTGCCAATTTGGCTATTTATGGAATAATTTGGTCTTAATAGGACCATAAATAATAAATTAAATCAAGAAAATCCTTTGAAATCATTCGTAATGCAATTTTAAAATTATTTTTTGGAAATAAAATACTAGACAAATTAATAAAAATGTAGAAAAATTATGGAAAAATACCAATTGCTACCAATGCATGATTTTGAAGGTATATATGCAATTAAAAATATTTTGGAAAAAATTGTGTATCAACAGCTGCCCCTCTTTACCCGGAAAGGATGAAAGAGTTGTCGGGTAAAGATATAGTGGCCTATTTTGATCGAGCGAAACAGTTAGAGAGATTTAGGCCGCACCCTGGCTTCTGAGTTGCCTGCATATCCCTAGTTTTACCGGAATTAGGCTGTATGTAGTTCCGGATTCATCGGCGAGATATACCGGTGAAGTCATTGCAAGAATGGACACAATATCTAGGGATAGGTGAATGAATGGTTCACGAGAGAGGTCAGGTTTGATACAGTTGAGGGAACTTGAGCGGGATCGCTCCTGTTGGGATAGCAGTTACTTGCCGAGTCACCTGCAAATAGATATAATACGAGCATATATTTGTGCAAAAATTTAAACATGATGCAGATTCCCGTCGGACCATGAGAGTTGTCTTCGGACGGTTGAGGATGACGTCCTTCGACCATGATGTCCTGGGCCATGAGTTGATTAATGAGATTCGCAGGCCATGAAATGATGTTCTCGGACAATGAAGTTGGTGCCTCCGAACTATGACGCCTTTGAATAATGATATGCAAATTTTGAGAGATCCTCAGGCCATGACATGGTGTCTTCCGGCTATGAGGATGATGCCTTTAGACTATGGCGCCTTTGGACAGGTTGGCGATATTTCAGCCCGTGAGATGCAATAATATGATGTCAATAAGACAGAGCTTAGTCTTGTGAAGCGGAGGGAAAAGCTTAGCCCGAAAGAAAAGCAAAGGAGATACAACGCTTAGTCTCGGCGAAAGAATGTAAATTGGAGGCAGAGCTAGCCTTATGCAGGTATGGAGACAGAGCTTAGTCTCATGCAAAGGAAGGTAGAGATTAGCCTTATGCAGATGTGGAGGCAGAGATTAGCCTTGTGCAGGATGGAGACAGAGCTTAGTCTCATGCAAAGGAAGGCAGAGATTAGCCTTATGCAGATGAAGGCAGAGATTAGCCTTATGCAGGATAGAGACAGAACTTAGTCTCATTTAGGGAAAAGGCCGCATTTAGACTTATGCAAAGGAAGGCAAAGATTAGCCTTATGTAGAGGAAAGACAGAGATTAGCCTTATGCAGGATGGAGACAGAGCTTAGTCTTATGCAAAGGAAGACAGAGATTAGCCTTATGTAGAGAAAAGGCAGAGATTAGACTTATGAAGGATGGAGATAAAGCTTAGTCTCATGCAGGGGAAAGGCAACGTTTAGCCTTATGCAAAGGAAGGCAGATATTAGCCTTATGCAGAGGAAAGGCAGATATTAGCCTTATGCAGGATGGAGACAGAGCTTAGTCTCATGCATGGGAAAGGCAGCGTTTAGCTTTATGCAAAGGAAGGTAGAGATTAGCCTTATGCAGAGGAAATGCAGAGATTAGCCTTATGCAGGATTGAAACAGAGCTTCTCATGCAGGGGAAGGCAACGTTTAGCCTTATGCAAAGGAAGGCAGAGATTAACCTTATGCAGATGAAGGAAGAGATTAGCCTTATGCAAGGTGAAGGCAGAGATTAGCCTTATGCAGATGAAGGCAGTGATTAGCCTTATACAGAAAATAGAATGAATAGCAGATAGTAGCATAATTTCTTAGCTGGTAGCAGATTTCGATAACGCGATCGTTGTGAGGATTTTGACTTTGCGGCATGTCTATCCTTTGTCCCTGCATCCAAATAAAACTCGTGAGTTTGTAGATGGGGGAGGTTGATTCGTGTCCCCGCTGGCTTTGCTTGGTCTGATGATCCTATTTGCATCATGGGGGTAGTGTTTGGCTAAACATAGTTACCTTACAAGCAAGCATGCATAGTTTTGTAAAGACATAGTAAAAATGTACTTTAAGAATTTTAGATGAACCGATGAACGTGACAAGATCCGATACATTGCAACCTCCTTTTCCATGGAATTTTGAGGGTCCTCCCCAAAATTCTTCCCTGGTTAGATGGATTTATGTCTCCGACTGTTGTACATGCTGTGATCGGCTAATCTTGCTTCGGAGTTTTGAGGGTCCTTCTCAAAATTCTGCCCAGTTTCCAATTGTGGAGGAAAATAAGATTTTTATTGGTTTGTGACCGAACCTACAGGGCTTCCTACGTATCCCCTCTTAAACGGGAATCAGGTCGAGAGTAGTTCAATTTACAGCATTTGATAAAAGCATAAAGAGTTACACATAGTATCGTTTAACTACATCTGAGTTGATTGGTTTTGGCCAGACTTCTCCATCCATTTCTGCAAGTATGAGAGCTCCTCCTATCAGTATTATGTGGACTATGTATGGACCCTGCCAGTTGGGAAAGAATTTCCCTTTGGCTTCATCTTGATGCGGAAAGATCTTCTTTAACACCAGTTGCCCCGGTGTGAACTGTCTAGGCTTGACTCTTTTGTTTAAGGCTCTGGTCATTCTGTTCTGATAAATTTGTCTGTGACACATTGTATTCATTATTTTCCCATCTATGAGGGCTAGCTGCTCATAATGGTTCCTTATCCATTCTGCATCGCTGAGCTCAGCTTCCTGTATGATCCTCAAAGAAGGAATCTCCACTTCGGCAGGAATAACAGCTTCCGTACCATAAACCAGTAAGTAAGGAGTTGCCCCGGTTGATTCTCTAACGATTTCCTTGGGTATGATATCTTCTTCTAAATCACTGTTCTTTTGTTGCGTTGTCTCATTGCATGTCACAGTCATTGGTTCATCAAGACAGGAAATAGTAATGTTGTATAGGTAAAAGTATGAGAGAAAAAAATAATAAATATCGATTCATTTTCAATAATTTAAACAAACGTTTCGGAACACTGGTAATTTTATTTAAAACAGAATGCAAGAAACAGAAATCATTTTCTTGGAAAGCAAAATAAACAATGATGTTCAGCCTTGTTACCCCGGGACTCGTCGGGCCCTGGATGGTCTGACAGTCCAGTTTCTGAGGAACGATCCCTTCCTCACAGATTGGATGGTGGGGCCTTCCTCCTCAACGATGACACATCAATCCATAGCCCCGTCTCCCAAGAATAAGTTCTAGGAGGAGGAGAATGTGGAGGGCCCCCTGGATCTTGTATGGTATGATGATGATGCCAGAATGCACGAACCAACCTTTGGGGAAGGGTAATAATCAAAAGAAAAATAAAATATAAACAAAAGGTAACAAGTCAGTGAGGATCATGAGAAAATATTTGCAGTATTTAAACACATATTGCAGAATTGTAAACGTGCGTCCTAATTTGGGAACCTCGTTATACCCGAGGTAGGCCTAGAGACAAGTTGTTTTGGAGAACTTAGATTCCAATAAATACCTCATTTCATTAATATAAAAAACATACGAACCCCAAAAGACACTAAGATAATAAAAGATAAGTCACTATTGGCACTTGGCCTTATTACATTTAGGAAAAAGCAGGTAAATCTAATCTACTTGGTCCCAGAAGGACCTTCCCCAGGCTTAATCTTTTTGACATATTTTGGATCATGCCGAACCTGGGGACCTCGTGCCTCATCTTCTGCAAAACAAATAAGGTTAGACCATTTTCCCCTCTAGATTCGACTATTTATATATCCATGATTAGCATATTGGCATTTAGTTCTCCAAAAATTAATGCACAAAATGGTTGCGTCCATTGGGATTATGGAAACCCCGGTGGACTTTAGGGTAAGTTTTGTCTTAAAGGTTATTATGTGGATAACATACTAACCAAACTAGGTTTGACCATGATGCATTTACAGTTATAATCAGAGTAAGGTTGCTATGGGGGTCAAGACTGGTACTCTCAAGCGGACAACCTGAGGGGGAAAGGCACGGAACCGTCGATTGCACCGCTGATCGACTAGTTTTACCGCAAATAAGCCTTTCCAAATTTAGGGGGTGGTATGAAATGGAAGAGCGCAACTACTCATCAAGCATTTCTATAGGATTTGTATAGGAACGAGTGGAATATGATGTTGAGCATGATTATGCAGCAATAAGCAATAAACACGTTGTCACGCATTTGCACATTATGAAAGCGATAAATACAACAGCTATAATTGAAAAGAAGTTACAAAGGAAAACAAAAAGTAACATGTCCGTTTCATTTTTGAAAAAATAAATACTTGGGAGAGTAAACAATTAATTGCACATAAAGGGGAAAGGGAAAGGGGAAAGGTATTTAACAAAACAAGGCACTCTTAGAAGAATTCACAAAACGGTTTGTAATGGTAAAAGCCTAGAATCCCCAGCAGAGTCGCCATGCTGTCGCGCCCCCCCTTTTCCTCTCCTTTCGGATTGGTCAGGGTTCTCGACATTATTGGGACAACTCATTTCCTTTTGGGAAAGGGGGTATAATGAGTTCGAAGAGTCGCCACCTAACGAATTAAGGCGCGTCAGGGCACCTACTACAGGACATTCATAACACTAATTGCATAACCAGAGATTGGGTAAGGGCTTGAAATTACTTCAATGGGAAGGTATTAGGCACCTCTCAAAGTCCACAACTGTGGGTCCCGGCCAAACATACTTTGTGAATTATTCAAGTAGCAAGTAGATAGTCTAAGCACACATATGTCAACAAATAAAGGTCTTAACAGATTAGCAGTCCAAGCACACATATGTAAAGAATAAGGGAGGTCCTAAGTTGTTTATCCTATAGGATCATATCTGTGCAATGCCCGGTAATCACTCCTCAATGATGGGCTACACGTTGCATTAGTGCACAGGTCATCATATCCTTTTCTACCCATTATCCCCCCCTTAGCGGTTTATTAAGAGAGTTTTGTTTAACGATCTCTAAGCGTGTTGTTACATGTCCCTTCCTTGTAGTCCTGGAGGAGTTTAGGACCTCTAAGTCTGGGCAGTTCTAGACAACCCCCTAAGGTGCTAAAAGGGAAAATTCTAGGTGACAGGAAAGAACAAGTAGGACTAGCAGATAAGCGACAGAAACCGTTAAAAAGCTCAGATTCACCTCCACTCATAATGCAAATAAACAGCACGTCTCAAACACAGACAAAGGCAATTTTATTAGAAAAGGATCCTAAGACAGGATATCAAAGTGGCATCAATGCACAAGAATATGCAACATTATTTCATACAAACTGTAACGACATGGCCCTAATCAGTTTACCCATTGATTTTAAACTTGTTAGCCTTTAAGCAGTAAACACAATAAAAACAGTTTTCCAGTTTTATAAAGATTAATTACCTAAGGCTTGCCTAGGCGTGGGATTGTGCATAACAGTTACAAGTTATTTTAGACAGCTTGAGAGTATTTAACCTTCAACAATGTTGTTCTAGGTGATACAAATCTGAGAGTGAAAGGATTGATACTAGTTTTATTTAGAAAA
>MDKJ01212675.1:0-16418 GCA_005239525.1 Nicotiana knightiana
TAGTTTTCTAATCTCTCCGTCCAAAACCTAACAACGTCATTTCTTTAGTTTTTCGTGCAAAAAGGGCAACTCAAACATCTTAACCCTCTGATGATACTATTGCACGTGCCTTTGTGCATCAATATTATCTCACCTAGATCAGCTTATTGACTAGTCTTATAGATTTTACAAGGATTCAGGTGTCTTAAGTTGGCCTTATCCTAATGGTGAACTAACATCTGTGACAACAACTAAAGGCATAGATGAATTTATCAAGTCCTCTCACTTCAATGACTGCAAGGTGGAACTCATAACTATTGACTCCGAAGTATCTTTTGCATGAGGCATTTTTGTGGTGGTTACAAGATGCTAGATCGAGCAATATGAATCCAGACCCAGTTACCAAACAAGAAACTAAGTGGATCATGAAAAGTGTACAGCTAAAATGCTTAATTCGCTATCACAAATTTATTTGTAACCACTTTAAAATTTCAATTAGGAGAAAACAAATTGCAAATGTTGGGGTAGAAATTAAAAAAGCCTAGAAACTGAGACACCATTTTTCTTATGAAAAAGAACAAAACTTTGCGCTTTAACATTTTACTTCCTTATAAATAATATAATAAAGAGTAAACAAACAAACACTATAATAAGAAGACTTTAAAAGATTTTTTTAGTATTTCTAGTACTAATTTATCGTTATATACGTTTAGAAAAAATAATAGAACAAATATTTTATATTATCTGTGACTATCATGTGCAACATGCGTACATAGTAGTTGCTTTTTTAACTCACCAACGATATTTTGTAGGTACTTAATCGCAACTAGACCATATATACCGATGCATAGTATTCTCAATCAAATGTATGATAGTAGCCCAAGATCCAATACAAGAACTACAAATTCACAAATCACATTTGGTTATTATATACTTACGTTGAAATAACAAATACTAACTTACAGACTCACCGCCAAAGGTCCATGTACAAATGAATGAAACCAATTAATTATATGCAAGACCAGTATCTCTAATGCATAAGTTGAGATCAATCTGGACTGAGCACCAAGAATCCTACTCTCATGGTAGCACCAGGCTTTGACCAAGATAATGTTGTGCTTAAAAAGATGGCCTCTCCCAATGTAATGGTTGGACCTGTAGAATTTTTGCAGCAGAGGGTGACATATCAGGCCAAAAAAAAAAATTAACTGCAACAGAACTTTTAGTTGAATAAAATCTCAATAGAAATGGGTTTAGGAACAAGAGACACATAGGCAAAACAGCAATTAGCAGCTCAAAATCCGAAGATGTCTTCCCTGCCCTCCTCTTTCCCACGGGTGGTTTGGAAGGGAAAGAGAAAGAAAAAAGGATGTGAAGTGACTAAACATCACAAAAACAGTGATTGAAAATCACCAGGATTATGACTCGCGTGTTTATTTAACGGACGCTACACAGATGAAAGCATTGGGATTTTGTTAGCAAAATTGCAATAGATTCAGACCTGTTCTAGGAAGCTCATAGAGTAGAGTCCTGCCACTTGATTAAAGGAGATGTCTACGGAGATATGTTGCACGAAACACTTTACTATCTTCACCCGACAACACAAAATCAAAAGACTAGATAATCAACACAGATAAATCAAGATATCTCCACCAACTAGGGAAGTACAGAGGTAAAATTATATAATATTGGATAATATCAGACAAATAATTCAATTCTACAAATGCAAAGCTTTCAGGGATTGGAGGTCTTGTTATATGATCTTTGACTATCCTCACCTCATGAGCTAGCTTTAGGGTTTGAGTTAGGCCCAATAATTTATTTTTTCTACCATGGTATAGAGCCAAGCCCATCCAAATTCATTGTTTACCCAATGTTAGGCCCCCATCTTATATTGTCCATGCTCTAGATGTCCGGAGCATAGTTTTTTAATCTCTCCGTCCAAAACCTAACAACGTCAATTCTTTAGTTTTTCGTGCAAAAATGGCAACTCAAACATCTTAACACTCTGATGATACTATTGCACGTGCCTTTGTGCATCAATATTATCTCACCTAGATCAGCTTCTTGACCAGTCCTATAGATTTTACAAGGATTCAGGTGTCTTAAGTTGGCCTTATCCTAATGGTGAACTAACATCTGTGACAACAACTAAAGGCATAGATGAATTTATCAAGTCCTCTCACTTCAATGATTGCAAAGTGGAATTCATAACTATTGACTCCGAAGTATCTTTTGCATGAGGCATTTTTGTGGTGGTTACAAGATGCTAGATCGAGCAATATGAATCCAGACCCAGTTACCAAACAAGAAACTAAGTGGATCATGAAAAGTGTACAGCTAAAATGCTTAATTCGCTATCACAAATTTATTTGTAACCACTTTAAAATTTCAATTAGGAGAAAACAAATTGCAAATGTTGGGGTAGAAATTAAAAAAGCCTAGAAACTGAGACACCATTTTTCTTATGAAAAAGAATAAAACTTTGCGCTTTAACATTTTACTTCGTTATAAATAATATAATAAATAGTAAACAAACAAACACTATAATAAGAAGACTTTAAAAGATTTTTTTAGTATTTCTAGTACTAATTTATCGTTATATACGTTTAGAAAAAATAATAGAACAAATACTTTATATTATCTGTGACTATCATGTGCAACATGCGTACATAGTAGTTGCTTTTTTAACTCACCAACGATATTTTGTAGGTACTTAATCGCAACTAGACCATATATACCGATGCATAGTTTTACCAATAAAATGTATGATAGTAGTCCAAGATCCAATACAAGAACTACAAATTCACAAATCACATTTGGTTATTATATACTTACGTTGAAATAACAAATACTAACTTACAGACTCACCGCCAAAGGTCCATGTACAAATGAATGAAACAAATTAATTATATGCAAGACCAATATCTCTAATGCATAAGTTGAGATCAATCTGGACTGAGCACCAAGAATCCTACTCTCATGGTAGCACCAGGCTTTGACCAAGATAATGTTGTGCTTAAAAAGATGGCCTCTCCCAATGTAATGGTTGGACTTGTAGAATTTTTGCAGCAGAGGGTGACATATCAGGCCAAAAAAAAAATTAACTGCAACAGAACTTTTAGTTGAATAAAATCTCAATAGAAGTGGGTTTAGGAACAAGAGACACATAGGTAAAACAGCAATTAGCAGCTCAAAATCCGAAGATGTCTTCCCTGCCCTCCTCTTTCCCACGGGTGGTTTGGAAGGGAAAGAGAAAGAAAAAAGGATGTGAAGTGACTAAACATCACAAAAACAGTTATTGAAAATCACCAGGATTATGACTCGCGTGTTTATTTAACGGACGCTACAAAGATGAAAGCATTGGGATTTTGTTAGCAAAATTGCAATTGATTCAGACCTGTTCTAGGAAGCTCATAGAACAGAGTCCTGCCACTTGATTAAAGGAGATGTCTACGGAGATATGTTGCACGAAACACTTTACTATCTTCACCCGACAACACAAAATCAAAAGACTAGATAATCAACACAGATAAATCAAGATATCTCCACCAACTAGGGAAGTACAGAGGTAAAATTATATAATATTGGATAATATCAGACAAATAATTCAATTCTACAAATGCAAAGCTTTCAGGGATTGGAGGTCTTGTTATATGATCTTTGACTATCCTCACCTCATGAGCTAGCTTTAGGGTTTGAGTTAGGCCCAATAATCTATTTTTTCTACCATGGTATAGAGCCAAGCCCATCCAAATTCATTTTTTACCCAATGTTAGGCCCCCATCTTATATTGTCCATGCTCTAGATGTCTGGAGCATAGTTTTCTAATCTCTCCATCCAAAACCTAATAACGTCATTTCTTTAGTTTTTCAATAGTCTTCATAAGTGCAAAAATGGTAACTCAAACATCTTAACTCTCTGATGATACTATTGCACGTGCTTTGGTGCATCAATATTATCTCACCTAGACCAGCTTCTTGACCAGTCCTATAGATGTTACAAGAATTCAGGTGTCTTAAGTTGGGCTTATCCTAATGGTGAACTAATATTTGTGACAACAACTAAAGGCATAGATGAATTTATCAAGTCTTCTCACTTCAATGATTGCAAGATGGAATTCACAACTATTGACTCCGAAGTATCTGTCGCAGAGGCGTTTTTGTGGTGGTTCCAAGATGCTAGATCGAGCAAGATGAATCCAGACACAGTTACCAAAGAAGAAACTAAGTGGATCATGAAAAGAGTACATCTAAAATGCTTAATTGGCTATCACAAATTTATTTGTAACCACTTTAAAATTTCAATTAGGAGAAAACCAATTGTAAATGTTGGGGTTGAAATCAAAAAAGCCTAGAAACTAAGACACCATTTTTCTTATGATAAAAAATAAAACTATGCGCTTTAACATTTTACTTCGTTATAAATAATATAATAAAGAGTAAACAAACAAACACTATAATAAGAAGACTTTAAAAGATTTTTTTAGTATTTCTAGTACTAATTTATCGTTATATACGTTTAGAAAAAATAATAGAACATATAGAATTATTCAAGTTAACTGTCCACAAGCTGAATGGACGGAATTATCTGGAATGGGCTCAGTCCGTTAAACTGGCCATAGATGGAAGTGGAAAACTGGGGTATTTGACTGGAGAAACTTAAAGGTCATAAGCCGACGATTCAAAAGCCAGCACGTGGAAGTCTGAAAATTCACTCTTCAGCGCATGGCTGATTAATTCCATGGAGCCATCTGTAGGTAAACCTTACCTTTTCCGTCCCACAGCAAAAGATATTTGGGAGGCTGTGACAGAAACTTGATCAGATTTAGAAAATTTCTCACAAATCTTTGAGGTGAAAACAAAATTGTGGAAGTCTAGACAAGGGGAGCATGAAGTCACTGATTTTTATAATGAGATGATGTCACTTTGGCAAGAATTAGATCAATGCTATAATGATGAGTGGGACTGTCCAACTGATAGTGTTAGGTTTATGAAAAAAGAAGAAAATGATCGTGTGTATTTATTTTTGGTTGGGTTAAATAAGGAGTATGATGAGGTTAGATCCCGGATTTTAGGAAAGAAACCATTACCAACTCTTGGGGAAGCTTTTTCGGATAAGGAGAGAAGAGAGTAGGCGGAAGGTGATGCTAAAACCAAATTCAGATTCAGATTTCCAAATGCTAGAGAACTCTGCACTAGCTGCAGTAAGAAACGAAACTGAAGGGAATAAAAAGAAAAAACCTTGGTGTGAGCATTGCAGGAAGCCATGGCACACAAAGAGACATGCTTGAAAATACACGGGAAACCTCCAAATTGGAAGAAAAAAGGGAATGATGGTCGAATTGGCCAGCCACTAGACAATCGAGCATTGCAGGTTTTCGGGGATGACAAGGGCCAACAGACTACTTCAGATTTACCTCAGTTCACAAAGGAACAGTTAGAGTTTCAGCATAATCTTTTGCAATCTCCACAAATTCGAGGTGGAAACACTCCAAGCCAACCATCTTGCTCATTTGTCCAAAGAGGTATCCTACCCTCAGTCTTTCTTAGTAGTAGTACCCCGCGAAAATTTCCCTTGGATTGTTGATTCCGGAGCAACTGATCATATGACCAGTTGTTCCCAATCCTTTTCCACATATGTCCCATCTACAGGAAATAAAAAGATTCAGGTGGCAGATGGTTCACTCTCGGCAGTAGCTGGGATGGGGACAGTTAAAATTTCACCCCGTCTTGTCTTACACGATGTTCTTCATGTTCCTAAGTTATCATGTAATTTATTATCAGTAAGCAAACTTGTTCGTGCCCTTCATTGTCGTGCCATTTTTGAGCCTTTCCGTTGTGAATTTCAGGAACTAATCTCGGGGAGGACGATTGGCAGTGCTAGAGAAAGTGAAGGTCTTTATGTCTTCGAGGATGGATCTAATTTTAGTTTTGAATCTCCAAGTACCTGTTTGAACTCTAGTTTTATTTGTAATAATGTTATGCTTTGGCGTTACAGGTAGGGACATCCTAGTTTTTTCTATTTAAAACATCTGTTTCCGAGTTTATTTAATAATAAAAGTCCTATTTCTTTTCAATTGTGAAGTTTGTGAAATTGCGAAGCATCACCGAACCTCCTTCCCATCTAAGCCATATAAAGCTATGAAACCTTTTCTCCTAATTCACAGTGATGTTTGGGGACCATCTAGGATTCCTACCATGACAGGAAAAAAATGGTTTCTAAGCTTTATTGATGATCATACGAGACTTAGTCGGGTATACTTATTGAAGGACAAACTGAAGCCAAAGAGATCTTTAGAATGTTCTATACTATGATTGAGACAATTTCAGGAGAAGATACAAATATTTAGGGGTGACAATGGAAGAGAATACCTTAATGAAGCATTAGGGGATCAGAAAAAGGCATAGTACATCATGTCCAGATTCTCCCCAACAAAATGGGGTTGCAGAGAGAAAAAACAGACATCTATTAGAGGTTACTAGGGCTTTATTATTTACTAGTAATGTTCCCAAGTATCTTTGGGGGAAGCTCTTCTAACTGCCATTTTTTTTATCAACAGAATGCCTTCAAAAGTTTTACATTTCAAGACACCTTTAAATGTTTTTCAGGAGACTTTTCCTTCCTCTAGGTTGATGAATGATTTACCTTTGAAAGTTTTTGGATGTACTGCTATTATTCAAAACCAAACTGAAGGGAAATTAGATCCTAGAGCCAAAAAATGTGTGTTTGTGGGATATCCACCAAATCAGAAGGGGTACAAGTGTTATGATCTACATAAGAGAAAGATATTCACTACGATGGATATTACCTTCTTTGAGTCTGAACCATATTTTAAGTGTCATCTTCAGAAGATTCGCTTCAATTTCTTGATCTTTTTGAACCTAGGGAAGAACCAGATTCTAGAATTTATTCAGATAAGGACTTTAGTGTTTTATCACCGAAATTAGATGTTTTAAATAGTGAAAATCTGGAATCTGAATCTTTAAGGAAAAATCATGACATTGATACAAATAAAGCAAATGATCACGCAGGTACAAAGGAGCTTATTGTCTACTCACGAAGGAGAAAAAATCAAAGACATGAGACTGGAACTACTCGGCGCTGTCAAGAATCTAAACCCCAAAATTCCACTAATCCTCAAGGTAACTCCCCTATAAGCTTATCTAAGTCTAGTCCTGTCCAGTCCGATTCTAGTGATCTTGACCTTCCCATTGTCTTGAGGAAAGGTGTCACACATTGTGCAAAGTATCCCATATCCAATTTTGTGTCTTTTAAAAATCTTTCTCAAAAGTTCTCTGCTTTTTCCTCACAATTATCTAGTGTGGAAATTCCAAGAAATGTGCAGGATGGTCTAAAAGTTCCCGAGTGGAAGGAAGCAATTCTTGAGGAAATGATGGCTCTTGAAAAAAATAAAACGTGGGAGGTAGTAGATTTGCCAAAGGAAAAGAAGACTGTTGGTTGCAAATGGGTGTTCACAGTAAAGTTTAGATCAGATGGGTCCTTAGAGAGATATAAGGCACGTCTGGTGGCCAAAGGTTTCACACAAACCTACGGGATTGACTATCTCGAGACATTTGCGCCGGTGGCAAAACTAAATACTATTCGAGTTCTTCTGAGTATTGCAGTGAACTTGGACTGGCCTCTTCAACAACTTGATGTAAAGAATGCATTTCTTAATGGCGACTTATTGGAAGAAGTCTCCATGGACCCTCCTCCAGGATTCGAAAACAGGTATGGCTCGAGAGTTTGTAAATTGAGAAAATCTTTATATGGGCTAAAGCAGTCTCCGAGAGCATGGTTTGACAGATTCACCGAGTTTGTAAGGAAGCAAGGATATGCTCAGGGACAAGCAGATCATACAATGTTCACAAAGCACTCAAAAGAAGGGAAGATGGCAGTTTTAATAGTGTACGTGGACGACATAATTCTAACAGGAGATGACTCAACAGAAATGGAAGCCTTGAAGAAGAAACTTGCCTCAGAATTTGAAATCAAAGATCTCGGACTATTGAAATACTTCTTGGGTATGGAGGTAGCTAGATCAAAAAGAGGACTTGCAGTTTCTCAACGTAAGTGCTTGACTTACTTGATGAAACTGGGATGAGCGGATGTCGCCCAGCAGAAACTCCGACAGATCCCAATAAAAAATTTGGAATGGAGGAGGGAAAACCAGTGGATGTAGGACAATATCAAAGACTAGTTGGAAAGCTTATCTATTTATCACATACAAGACCAGATATAGCTTTCGCGGTAAATTTGGTAAGCCAATTTATGCATTCTCCTCGTGAAGAACAATTGGAGGCAGTTCATAGGATATTAAGATACCTTAAAGGTTCACCAGGGAAAGGATTATTCTTTGGAAAAAGTGAACATCAAAGGATTGAAGCTTATACAGACGCTGATTGAGCAGGCTCGATCTCAGATAGAAGGTGTACCTCTTGATATTGTACTTATGTATGGGGTAATCTTGTGACCTGGAGGAGCAAAAAACAGAATGTGGTGGCCAGGAGTAGTGCAGAAGCAAATTTTGTGCTATGGCCAATGGAGTATGTGAGATAATTTGGCTCAGGAGAATTTTAGAGGAGCTGAGAAGACCTGTTACAATGCCTATGAGACTATATTGTGACAACAAAGCAGCAATCAGCATTGCTCACAATCCAGTGCAACATGATAGAACAAAACATGTTGAGATAGATAGACATTTCATAAAAGAAAAAGTTGAAGATGGAGTAATCTGCATGCCCTTTGTTCAGACTTCTCAACAAATAGCCGATATTCTCTAGTTAGCAAGTTGGGCATGAGTGATATCTATGCACCAACTTGAGGGGGAGTGTAGAGATTAAAGGAAAAAGATAAAAAATTCTGATTTTATCAGATTTGTATGATTTTTAGGAGATATAGATGTAGATATTTTAGGAAAATGTTTGAACAGAAAATCCCTTGAAATCAGGAATCTCCTTGAGTCAAGGGATTGTTACCATCTTTCGTAGAACTCTTCTTTGTATAAATTCATGACTCTTGTACAGATTTGATTATTGAATAGAAGAATATTTTTCTCCTCAAACTTTCAGTTATATACTTTTAGAACAAATAATAGAACATATACTTTATATTATCTGTGACTATCATGTGCAACATACGTGCATAGTAGTTGCTTTTTTAACTCACCAACGATATCTTGTAGGCACTTAATCGCAACTGGACATATATAGTGATGCCATAGTTTCCCCAATCAAATGTATGATAGTAGTCCAAGAACCAATACAAGACCTACAAATTTACAAATCACATTTGGTTATGATATACTTACTTTGAAATAACAAATACTAACTTACAGACTCACCGCCAAAGGGCCATCTACAGATGAATGAAACCGATTAATTATATGCAAGACCAGTATCTCTAATGCATAAGTTGAGATCAATCCGGACTGAGCACCAAGAATCCTACCCTCATAGTAGCACCAGGCTTTGATCAAGATAATGTTGTGCTTAAAAAAGATGGCCTCTCCCAATAATGGTTGAACTCTAGAATTTTTGCAGCAGAGGGTGACATATCAGGCCAAAAACAAAAATTAACTGCAACAGAGCTTTTAGTTAAATAAAAGCTCAATAGAAGTGGGTTTAGGAACAAGAGGGACATAGGCAAAACAGCAATGAGCAGCTCGTAATCCGAAGGTGTCTTCCCTGCCCTCCTCATTCCCATTGGGGGTTTGGAAGGGATAGAGAAAGAAAAAAGGATGTGAAGTGACTTAGCATCACAAGAACAGTGATTGAAAATCACCAGGAATATGACTTGGTGTTTAATCAACGGACGCTACACAGATGACAGCATTGGGATTTTGTTAGCAAAATTGCAATAGATTCAGACCTGTTCAAGGAAGCACAAAGACAGAGTCCTGCCACTTGATTAAAGGAGATGTCTACAGATATATGCTGCACGAAGTACTTTACAATCTTCACCTGACAACACAAAATCAAAAGAACAGAGAATCAACACAGATAAATCAAGATATCTCCACCATCCACGGCAGCATAGAGGTAAAATTATACTATATTGGATAATATCAGGCAGATAATTCAATTCTACAAATGCAGAGCTGTACACTACGAGAATAATAGGAAATACAAGACCTTGGGCTAATTGCACCCAAGAAATGAATTACTTTTCAGCCTTGTGAGTTCATTTGCCAAGTTGCTGAGGCTTGGGGGAAAACCCCAATTAGACAACCTCATCAGACGGAAAGGGAATATCAAATTATCACAATTCTATATGTGAAGATATTATTACTATTCAAATATAAAAGTCAGACACCATTTGCAGCTCAAACATGCGCCGATTGCTTAAAAGTAGAAAATTTAAAACAAGGTAGCATACACCAATATAATGCAGCCTTCTCGAAAAAGCCAAAGTGTTCTATAAGGTACTAGGTTGCTTGCAGTTTCTATTCTACTATACATCCCCCTCTTTCTGCTTACCACTACATTTACATTATTCAACAGACAAAAACAGTTGTTGTATCTCAAAATATTCACCCATGATTTTCATCATCAAGTGAAGCATATGTCACAATTTTCACCCTCTATATTTACATGCATTGTTATACAAAAGACAAACCATTCTGAAAAACAGCCACAGCTGATGCGACAAAGTTTGTTTCTGATATTTAAGAACATCACTAACAAAACAGAAGCATTAAGCTGAAGATCCCCCCAAAAAAAATCTAGCAGACAACAGCCAGATTTCAGCAATATATTAGTGACTAGGCCAGAGCTTTGTATAGTTATGCTTGAGAACTAGTCAGCTTTTGCAACCTTATCTACTATCTACTTTGGCCATAATCATCTGTCACTTTAACACATCAATAGCAACAACTACGCCTCAATCTCAAGCTAGTTCCATCTATCACTTTAATTGCAGCTAGAAATCAGCTTATATACTTATATCTTTGTCCAATTCCAAGTTCTTCACTATGATAATGTGTCATGAACTTCAAATCCACCATCTTATGTTTTCCTTGCTTTAATAACTAAATTAGAAAACTAATGCAAAGCTCAGAAGAGAAAATGCATGATCTTGGAAAATTTTCTTTTTAAACAGATTTAACATGCTGGGTGGACAAGAAAGATCTCTTTAACAGGGTGGCAAAAGTAGATTTCTGCCATGATGCTACTCAGGCACACGTATCTTCATAAATATAGACACAAAGAAGATGCAAAACATAACTCGATTTTTAGGCAATGATAAAGAAACTAAATAACTTTTAGAAGCAGGTCAAGGAGGGCTTGTCTTTATTAGTTTGAAACTTGAAAAAGATGTTTCCTTCCACTACGTCATATGAAATGGAAGATATTTAACATCAACTACGTGCAATTGATATCACAGTGTGTGCGTGTATTCTGTTTAGAATTCAAATGCCCGGGGATCACTTTAGTCAATATTAGCAGCTGCCATTTGTGCAACAGTACAAGTTGGTAGCACAACTGCTTAGGTCACTAACATACAACAACAACAACTACACCTCAGTCCCAAACAAAGTTGGGGTCCGTGATATGAATCCTCACTTCTTTCATTAAGCCCAACTCATATCATCATCATGCCAAAATAAAATAAGAGTAGGAGTGAAATAACTTTATATATATATATATATGTATATAGAAATTCTATAACAAATTTAGAGCAAATTCCTAACTAGTAAGTATCACCTATATGGATCTTTTTCTTTCTTTGTGCCTTATCTTTAGTTAATCTGCATTGATTCCAAGAATTTGTAGGTCTTTCGAGACAACTTCCTTCCATGTGATTTTAGGTCTACCTCGTCCCCTTATAACACCTTCACTCACCATATTTTCACATCTATGGACTGGTGCATCTATAGGGTGACGCATGACATGACCAACCCATCTCAAGCGAACTTTTCTCAATTTACCCCCAATGCGTGCTATTTGGCGAATGTGGTGATTCTTAATCTTATTTAATCTTGTATGACCGCACATACATCTTATGGATATGTTGGAATTTAGTAGCCCAATATTCACTACCATATAACATTGCGGGTCTTATAACTATTCTATAGAACTTCCCTTTTACTTCAGTAGGCATCCTTCTATCACATAAGACGTCAGTAAGTTACTACCATACTGTGTTTTTTTAGGGTTGGTTACAACCATAGAGTTTACTTCGTCTTCTCAAGTTAAAACTAAAATAGCCTCAGTAGTACATTGAAAAGGGAATTAAGCATGGCTGAAATTAGTCTTGGCCTCTCTTTTCTCTAGTCGTCTAGTATCATACTCTTATTCAGAGTTTCAGACTATTAGTACACAAAATAAATAATGCCAGAACAACGGTTCAGCTTATGCATTGGTATTTTAATTCCCTTTGTCCAAGAGAAAAGAAAGAATTAATTAACAAGATTGGGAGGTGGACGAATTCCGAAAGTCCATGGAAATGCTCCACAAACAGAATGCTATGCTCACTGACCAAGATCGTGGAGGTGGGAGGAAAGTGATGGTGCTTTTTCAGTAAAGTGATACTACCCTATGTTGTTGGTGATAGATGAATCAAGTTTCCAGCACGTGTGGTTGGATAATAAAGCACCTATGAATTAGGGATATCTGTTTCTTCGCTTGGTTGGCAGTAAGGGGTACCATTCTGACAGCAGAGAACATAAAAAAAGGAGGATTACATATGTTAGTTGATACTTCATGTGTAGATGTTCAAAATAGAGGACATGGATCACCTCTAGTCATATTTCCAGGCAGCTTCATGCAATTGGTGGTTTATTCTTGGTTAGGGGTGCCATGGGTGATGTCAGGTTCAGTGAAGGATGGCTGAATAGCTGAAGGCTGGAGCGTAAGAAGGAAGAGAAGATGCAGGGCATAGCTAAACCTCTCTCAAAGCCATTAAGTCCCTATAATTTCCAAGAACTGGACGACAGTGCCCTGCTAGCCACCAGGTGGGTTTTCTGGAAAGAGAGGTAGGAGAAGAATGGATCTTTTTGAGAAATAGCCTCTTATTCTTAGTTAGATTGTGGTGCACCCATGAACTTTCTGGTTGTATAGAAGATTGGTTGACATTTTGTAAAGAACCAAATTACTATGTAGATTCCCTACATCTGATATACGGCTTGTTTACTAGGAGTTCACCCACATTACTAAATTTATTTACCTGTCAAAAGAAACAAGGAAAAATTGGATGCAGTACTTACGTTAAAACTTGATAAATCAATTTAATATTACATCATAGTTATGTTTTTTTTTAATTTGGTAATTACATCGTAGTTATTCTTATAGATCTTCAGAAGAATCTTGTCTCCTAGTTTTTGGGTTCCTCTGAACCAAGTTCAGAGAACAATTCTTCCCCAACATCGCCAGATAAGCTTTGTTTATTCTGTTGGATTTCTTGGTTAGAGATTCATCTTGGGATCGTCCAACTTTAATATAGTTATGAAATAAAAGAAGAGTGACTCCAAAATAGGAAGAGAACGGAAAGAGAGCAAGGGAAGAACGTATTCATAATGAGGACATCAAGTAAAACTCGCCTAAAATGAAATGAATGAATTAGCATCATTCTGCAAAAATTCATAAATCTAGCATCAATGGTCAATGAGAAAAACTCAAAACACTTTCACATAGGATTTCATAAGCTGTCTAAGCTGCAAGATATCTTAGCCGGGACTAAGAAATTTTCAGTTGCATGGAATCACTTCAGACAAATTTTCTAAGAATAAAACAGCTTAATAAATACCAAGTAAAAGCATCCAAAATGGTTACCAAATCTAAAACCTAAACTTCCTATTATGTGTTTTTTGATGTTTTACGCTCAAATTAAATACGTAATAGACTTACGCTTACAAGGTAATGCAAAGGAGTCTTAAGAAACGAAAAGAAATTGAAGAGGACGACTACAGATAAATGTGTATTAATAAGACTTACCAAACACAGTAACTTTAAGTTAATTGACATAAAACCTATAACAACAACAACAACAACAACAACAAATCCAGTATAATCCCACACGTGGGGTCTGGAGAAGGTAGTGAGTACACAGACCTTACCCCTACAGCGAATGTAGAGAGGTTGTTTCCAGTAGACCCTCAGCACGAGGAAAGATGAAAATACAGCAGTAGCAACAAGCAATAACGAGAACAAATAAAAAGAAAACGAGGCGAAAGGAATAACATGTGATAAAAATCTAAAATATTAGAATACAAGACTGCTACTAATAACACTGGAATTATTAGGAAATACACTCAGCTACCTACTAACCTTCAACCTTAATCCTCGACCTCCACACCTTCCTATCAAGGGTCATGTCCTCGGTCAGCTGAAGCAAAGTCATATCTTGCCTAATCACCTCTCCCAATACTTCTTTGGCCAACCTCTACCTCTCCTCAGACCCACCAAGGTCAACCTATCACACCTCCTTACTGGGGCATCTGTGCTTCTCCCGTTCACATACCCAAACCATCTAAGTCTCGCTTCCCACATCTTATCCTCCATGGGGGCCACTCCTACCTTGGCTCGAATATCCTCACTCCTAATCCTATCAATCCTGGTATGCCCGCATATCCATCTCAACATCCTCATTTCTGCTAATTTCATTTTCGAGACATGGGAGTTCTTGACTAGCCAACACTTTGGCTCACACAACATAATCGGTCTAACTACCACTGTGTAGAGCTTACCTTTAAGTTTAAGTGGTGGCACATTCTTATCACATAATACACTGGACGCAAGCCTCCATTTCAACCATTCCGCTCCAGTACGATGTGTAACATCCACGTCAATCTCCTCATTTCCTTGAATTATCGACCCCAAGTATTTGAAACTATCTCTCTTGAGGATGAACTGTGTATCAAGCCTCACCACCACGTCCTTCATTGGTCCTATTGCTGAACTTACACTCCAAGTATACTGTCCTGGTCCTACTCAACTTGAAACCTTTAAAATCTAGGTTGTGTCTCCAAACCTCCGGTGTCGCATACTCGCATTAACACCGCCTCACATCTCGTCAATCAGTACAATATCATCCGCCAATAAAATATACCATGGCACCTCCCCTTGAACGTGATGCGTCAGTGTATCCATCGCAAGGCAATAAAAATGGTCTAAGAGCTGACCCCTAGTGCAACCCCATCACAACTGGAAAGTGGTCCGAGTACTCTCTTACTATTCTCACTCGAGTTTTAACTCCATCATACATGTCCTTAATCACCCTAGTATAAGCTACAGGAACACCTCTAGCCTCCAACATCTACGTAGAACCTCCCTTGGGACTTTATCGTATGCTTTCTCTAGATCAATGAACATCATATGCAAGTCCCTCTTCTTCTCCCTATACTGCTCCACCAACCTCCTTACAAGATGAATGGCTTCCGTAGTCGAATGACCGGGCATGAATACGAATTGGTTTTTGAAAATAGAGACACTCCTCATCACCCTTGCTTCCACCACTCTCCCAAACTTTCATTGTGTGGCTCAACAGCTTGATACCCCAATAGTTGTTACAATTTTGAATATCACCTTTGTTCTTATATAACGGAATCATCATACTCCACATTCGTTCAGAAGTTTATGGAAGCTTATTACGTCTGGTATGTGCCTCTTCCATCAATACTCTGTCATCCTCGTATTTAATACACATAACTTGGTCCAGGTCACGGACCTTCCTTTCTCTCACCTTGGCTAGAATATACTCAGCAGGAAACGCTCTTGTTGGTATCTCCTAGAATATACACAACTTTTCTTTTATCAGTGAATGAATAAAATGTTGAATTCTTCTTACCTGCTCGTCTAACATATTACTTGCTTACCATATATCTCTTTCTATTGACGCAACCGAAATCTGTCTGCAAAATAATACATGTACTGAAATCTTGCAAACTAGGGCTACATATCAATCCCATAAGCTTACTCTGCTAAACAATGTGCATTTCACTTCAAATAGATAAAGACATCTTAGGATTTTTTAACACTAGTTAGCTACTACATCCCACACAGAGATTCAGTTGCAAAGCAAAGCGGAGGAAATTAAATGAATGTCATCTCTTCTTGTGGACATCTCACAGCAATAGAGTCATTACTGATCGATAGCCCCTAAAGTGAAATATCCACTTCCAAGAGTGAGAAGAGGCAAGATTAGACAGGCTACAAATGGAAGTATGGGACTTTTTATCAAAATCACAAAAACCAAAATTTTGTATCTGATGTCAAAATCTTCATCTATCTACAAAGTAACATGCCACTTAAGAGGAAAACCTATCATTTTAATGCAACTGGAGCCTCAGAAGGTAAAGGCTCACACTCTACACTGATACAATATTTTCAATGGTGGAGCAAGAAAGTTGGAAGGATAAACGTAATGATAAGTCCCTTGGGGAAAAGCTACTTTGACTGGATGATGATATGTGTGTTTGTGGGGGTTTTTTCTTTTTG
>ML435794.1:1870-15668 GCA_005239525.1 Nicotiana knightiana
TATATTTTAATTTTACTTGATCATCTTTCTTGACATGGCATCGTGGAATGATAATTGGTCGAATAGTGAGTACTCTTATTATGATGATCCTTGTCCGTATTGTGGAGGACCACACATGTACCAATATTGTCCATCTCAAACTAATGTGTGGAATTTTTGTAATGAATGTGGTTGTCAAGGTGGCCATTGGGATGGTTGTCCTAATTCTCATTATCCTTCTCAGAGCTTTTATTGTAATGTTCCTAATAATGTTAATGAATTTGATAGGAGCAAGGAAGTGGAGGATATGGAAAGTATGGCTCCTATGATGGACTTGATGAGACAATTAAAGGAGCAACAGAACATGATAGCCGAGCAACAAGATTTTGATGACCTAGCTATAAAAAGACTCCAGGTTAAAGTGGATGAATTAAAGGCCAAATTACAAGTTGTACCCCAACTCGACGAAGAGAGCGAGTTCCCACCAGAAGATAATNCACTTGCGTGTGCATTGGGAAATCAACCAACAGTTCACATAATTGTTCATTTCTAGGTGCACCCCCCCCTCCCCCCACCGCGATACTAGTTGTGCTAGATACTGAGGGTTTTGAATAATTAGCACGGTTTCCTGGCCATTGATCAACATGTTGGAAGAGATCGCATGGCCCATGAAACCCATCTCTAGCCAAGATAAAGGTTGGTGGTTTGGAGGGGAGGGTGGGGATGTGTAGTAGTGCGGGTTAGGGGGGAGGGGGTAGTGGGAGAGGAATGTTGCTCATTGCTAGGTGATGTTGGTGGTTCAAGATTTGTATGAGCATGAGTCTTCTCCTTAGGGATAGAGGAATTCTTGGCATGGTTCCTATTCTGATTTATAAGGGGTTTGTTTTCAGAACAAGGAGTGAGAATGGTACGCATAGGCAAATCAATACTTATAAAGTCTATTTGTATGCAGATTGTTTGAGATAGCGTGGGGGATTTAGCAAGATATTCTAGAGGGGGTTCAATAGGTTTTTGATGTTTTTCGTTTGACACATGGCTTTTGCATGCAGTGGTAATGGAAAATTGTGGAGAGGTAAGTGGAGTGGAGATTTTGTTGTCCACAGTTTAGACATAAACTGAGTCTTGTTGTTTTCATCAAGAGAACTTTGTTGCTGAGTGGTGAGATTAGTAGTAAGATTAGTAGGGTTAAAATGATTTAGGCGTGATTTACAAATTGGAGGGAGGGGTAATGATTGAGAATGGTGGGGTGACACGTGGAAAATGGCCTGATTATTGGGCTCCAAGTCAGAATCCATGCATTGGTCTGTACAGGAGTCCCTTCCTATCCTTGAGGTGGTTTTTTCGTTAACTGTGGGCTGAATTTGTAATGCTGCAAATTTGTAATGCTGATATGTGTGTTCTTGCCTCAGTGGCTACAAAATTTGGAGACCATTTTTGGATAGATAGGTAGTAGCCATTAACGAACCATGGTTCCCCTTGTAGAGCTCTTACCATGCTTTCTTCTAGGTTAAACTTGACTATATAACAATCCGTCCCTAGGTCGATTAGAGGGAAGGATTCTGTGGTTTTCCACATTTCCTGCAATTTATTTCTTGAGGTAGAGGTGTTGGACTCTTTTGCCAAGTAGCTTTATAATTAGGGAATGCCTCCATGGGTGGAGGATGCGTTGAAGATCATTTGTAGATAGATTTATTTGTAGGTATTCTTCATAATTTGGTTTTTCCTAGGCCATGTCTTCATTTGGATTCCCAATCTCCATTAGTATAAAAATGGTTGGCATTTGTACAGAGATAGGTTGCTTTGGGGGGAATGGAGGAAGGGATCAGCGGTGTTGTTGTAGAAGACATCTTCCTTCCTCAGTTTTTAACTTTCTTTGCAAATATCTTTCTCACAATTTCGACTTCCATTCATCCATGAAATATCACCAAATTCAAAAAAGTATTTAAACATCTATGGTTTCTTTATTCAATCTTTTGACCTCCCCCTTTGCTATCAGGGTTAATAATCCTCTTAAACTATGTTTTTTTATTAGCATGAGAAAATAAAATGTTTATGCCAACTCCTTTTCCTATCAGCAGATTTTTTTAAATTTATCTTCCGATGTCTGATACCTGCTTTGGGACTCGATTAATCTAAATTCGCTCCTCCTCTTAAACTATGTTCTTTTATTAGGATGAGAAAACAAAATGTTTACGCCAACTCCTTTTTCTATCAGTAGAATTTTTTAATTTATTTTCCGATGTCTGTTACCTGCTTTGGGGCTCAATTAATCTAAATTCGCTCCGGAAAAGTTCTACTTTCTATATACAGATTTGGTCCTATTTATTTAAGTAATTTTGGGTTTTTTCGGGCAAGTTACACAATTGGCCACTTGGACAAATTAATTACATCTGTTAGTCGCATAAATATATATAAAATATGTATATTATATATTAATATATAAAAAATATACATTTTATCGGCTATTATTTTTTGGATCAGTTATACTATGTAACTTTCCCTCTTCCCCTTTGCATACTGAAATAAGAAGCTAAATCAAATTGATGGTATGCTCTTAACTTTATGGATTGTGAGGGTAAAATAGAACTTCATTATTGTCACTAGTTGTGTAGAAGTGTAAATAAAAGGACTTTTTATAATATTTGAAATGTGTGAACGTAACTGTGTGAAGAAACAAACTTGAGCAATATAATCAACGACATGATATCTTCTAATATCGAAATATTAAAAGATATTATCTATTAAATGTAAAAAATCACTTTTTAAATAATTTTAGTTATACCTTCCTCTCATCCCCATTTTTTCACATATCTCTTTATAAAAGTAATCTAATATTAAAAGTAAAAGTTAGATATTTAAATGTTTAACAAAATATAGTATAAGTTGTATCGAGAATTCACATTTTTTTCTTCTTCTTTCTTTTATTTCTTGTTTAATTTATTTTTTACTATTTCACACTCTTTAATTCTTCTATAAAATCAGAAATAATTATCCTTCCTTAAATAACTAAATCAACAATCCCTTCTTAACAATCTTATGAAAATTTTCAAAAACTTAGACTCTCTTGGATTTTTGCTACCATTCAAATATGCATGTATATAGAGAGAGAGTGTGTGTGTTTACGTAGTATAATCATTCCTAATATTCAAAAATAAGGCATTTTTAAACCCCAAAAAAGACAAAACTATTACATATGACTTCCTCAAGTATGCCAAATATGAGTCCTCTTGCTCATCCTCCTCAGTCGACTTCATTGTCATCTATCATGTTCATTATCTCCCCTTTATCTAATAATTCAGTTTAATATTATTCTATGTCTGCCAAAGGAAGTCAAAGTAACGTTGTTTTTAACTTTGTACCCTTACCTTCTATACCATCATCTTCACCGGGCTTTCATGGTAGTCAGCATGGTGGTCACCAGCTGCTGCACCCCCGAACTTTTATGGTAGTAAATATGCACACATCATTGATAATAGCTTCTTCATCAAGCTTATATTGACTACCAAAATACTGTGATTTGTAGCGACATATGTTCTTCTCTTCCCCATTCCTTAATGATCAACCAATAGATTTAAAAATGAAAGTACCTTCGGGAGAAAAAAAAAAGATTTTTCTATAGAGAGAGCTTCAAATAAAAATGAGAGAATGAAAATGAATTATTATAGATGAAGAGAAGAGAGTTATGTGATTGAGAAGATATTCAAAAGAAAAAAAATTAACCAATACAATTGATAACTTGAGTAATAGGAAGAGATACTAACGAATTTGAGCAATTATTGCAATTAGCATTATGTATTATTGCATATGTTACAACTTTAATGCAGCCGTTTCACTCTTTCTCTTGGAAAAAAGAAAACATATATTTTTTAGAAGAAAAATAAGAGAAAAATGCAAAAAATTGAGAAAAAAGATAAGTACGTTTCTTGGCCAAAGAAAGGTGCAAAGTCAGTATTCTTTTTCCAAAATATATATATATATATATTGCAGAAAAAATATCTCTTGACTAAGCGAGAAAGTATCGTATTATTGGTAAGAACGTTGGTCATAGGTCCACAATAAAAGAAGTTAATAACGAAATTATATATATTTTTAATTGTGAAGCTTTGTGCTAAAAACATCGAGGACTATTGGCTATTGGTAGTTGGATAAGAGATTGGCATTTTAACAACAAATTAAAGTCCGAATTATTTAGTAGTACCAAATAAGGTTGTTATATAACGTATTTGGTCCTGAAATGACACTATTGCCTCAACTTATAATGCGAAGGATGACATCCAAAGGACAAAATTGGATAAATAGTCGATGCAATTACTCGATAATATCGTATTATAATATTAAACTCCATTTTGGAACAACAAACCAAAACCATATTTGATTCATTGAAAATATTTTTTCTTCTGAAAGTCAGACTGTTTCGGTAAATATAAAACAAATCAAATGTATGTTCTTACCAAAACTAACACAAAATTGAATTGGAAATGGTCAATAGAACATGTAAAAACAAAGACAAAGACAGAAGAAATAAGCAGCTCCAATAGTGAACCTTTTATTATACATGTTACTTGTAATTTCACATCATCTTACAATTCGAAAATACAGTAGATGGAAGTGCATTTAACATCTCATGAATAAACTGTGCAGATCTTATAGTTTTGATCGAACCTTCTCAGTTAGTTCTCTTCTTAGGATTTTCCCAGAGGCTGACTTGGGGACACTGTTTACGAATGTCACCTTCCGCAATCTTTTGAAAGGTGCAACCTGCAACACATATGGAAATTACATGTAAATGTTCTATTGTTTTTGGTATAACGGAAAGTCATTTTTTCAAGAAAACGATTGATAATTATTTCCCCCTTTAGACCTACTAGAGCATGTTCTGTCCCGGCGATATATTCAATAAAATTAGCTTGTGAAGTGACAATTAGTAGTATAATTTAGTAAATCGCACACCAACAGATAGTCTGAAGATGGTCCGTGCTACACTACTTAAACCACTCCCAATAATCAATCCAAGAGCAGGTCTTTAAATGGTTAGGACAAGATGCAGGAAGGGAGACTTACATGGTTTGGACGTGTGAAAAGGAGGAGCGCAGATGCCCCGGTGAGGAGATGCGAGGAAAGGCAGAGGTTTGGCTGAAGAAGTATTGTGAATAGGTGATCATGCAAGATATGGTGTTGCATCAGCTTACTGAGGACATGACCCTTGATAGGAATTTGTGGAGGTCGAGAATTAAGGAAGAAAGATAGTAGGTAGTCGTGAGTGTTTCTTTTACATACCAATATTATTAGTGTTAGTCTGGTGCGATACTATTGTTAGATTTATAGTTTTACGTGTTGGCCCCTTTGCTTCGCTTTCTTGTTATCTTGTTGTTGTTAATGCTTGTGCTACTGCTTTTATTTTCATCTTGCCTTGAGCCGAGGGTCTATCGGAAACAGCCTCTCTACTACTAATTGTGTCAAACTGGATAATTCAATAATGATGGTGAGCTTATATGACCCAAGTGACATCAATATCATTAATTTAGTCTTCTCTATCTTATCAAAGCCCCCGCTGAACAGGTATGTTTTCTATTAGCTAATACAGAGAGATCGTCTAAGCCTGCCGTGCAGGTGCTCGCATCATATGAATATCTAAGAGATGTCACTGTTTTGCGATCATACCTGATCTGCAATGAACTTCTGAACATCTTCTTCAGTTAGAGAGCTATTAGGCGAGCGAACAACATATGCAATTGGAACCTCACCAGCCTCAGCATCAGGAAACCTATAAGAAAACTCTTAATTTCATATATTCTTGGATCATTTTTTCAAATAACAGGAAAGCATCACATGACATTTTTTTGGATAAATCACCAGTAGCACATGATGTTCGAATAAGATAGCTTCAATATTTAGTAGAGCAAGACTTACGGTATAACAACAGCATCTAGTATTTCAGGATGAGAAACAAGTAGACCTTCAAGCTCTGCTGGTGCAACCTGATAAAGATATAAACTTGAATTATCGCCCTTGATTAATTGATATGAAAACCAATATGCATCTGGAAAACACTAAATAATCCATCCATAACATGAAGCTCCATCTGTCCAACTGTTCAAAACTCTTAATTTGCTTATAGAAATGAAAACAGACGCTTAACAATAGCTTCTGGATAAGGTTATTTCCAGTAAGTTACCGGGAATCTAAGGTAAGTCCTTTACCTATCTATCAACTTGCATATATATATATATATACACACACACACACACACACATCAGAAACCTGCAGCTGGAAAAAGAGAAAGAGTAGCTGCTGCCTATAACAAGGATTATCTCATTCTCACATTGTAACCCTCAAAAAAAAAAATGTGTGAAGATTCTTTTATTTTGCTTATATTGTTCTCATGAAGTTTCCATTTAATAAGACTGAAAAGGTAGTGAAGATGGATAATGAACACACATGATGACTCCAGTAGGCCAATGATGGACCTTGAAACCAAAGAATCCAGCATCTCAAACACCCTTCTTCTGCTTTTGGAAGATATAGAGGGTAAGGTTAATTTACTTTGTTTATGAGTTCATACAGTGGCGAAGTCAGAAATTTCCTCAAGGGTATTCAAATTTGAAAAAAAAGAAATCCGGACAAAGAGTGTTCAATATATGTAATGTACCTCTAAAACATGATATTTTACCAATATACGTGGTGTAATTTTACGACAAAGGGTGGTCAGTACCAATGTGTAGCTTCGCCACTGAGTTCATAAAGAGGAACTTAAAGTGGTTTAGCTTTACTGCATAATTCAGGGTAAAAAGGCAAACTTTTGATAAAAGAAAACATTCTTGGCATCCCGTGAACCTGAATGTGGAAGTAGAGATCTATCTTCTTAACCATTGCCAAGACCACTGACAACTCCTAAGGGTACTGCAAATGGAATTTTTATCTTAAGGGGTGAGAGGCTAGATTTAGAGGAGAAGAAAAGATGAGAGCAGTAAGAAGTATCAGAAAGAGGCATCCCGTATTATGCGATGCAACACTTAGCTCTTCCAACTTTTTTGCTACACCCAGAAGGCTATACTTGGAGTTCAAAGGGAGTGATTGTAAACAATTAAATTTTCGACTATAAACGGATCAAGGTAGAGTTTATCCATTTAAGTGTGGAGCAAGTTGTTGATCTTCATAGATTGCTTCTTCTTTGCGTACGTAATGGAGTCTATCTCCAGTCTCCAGAGCTGTTTTAAATGTAATGAGTAACGACAATCTTCAATTTGACTAGAGTACATATGTAGATACAGCAAGTCCGGATAAGTCTTTGCTACTTTTAGATTTAAAACCTGGAGGAAAATTTGCCATGACTAAAAAAGAGGGTACCTGAAAACCTTTGTACTTGATCAGCTCCTTGATCCTATCAACGACATAGAGCATTCCTTCCTCATCAAAGTATCCAAGATCTCCCGTATGAACCCAACCCTGATTATCTATAGTGAGCTTTGTGGCCTGTGGATTATTGAAATAGCCTGAAAAAAACAAGACTCTATAAAGAATACGACATAAAACGCAATGCCTGCCCATCGCAAAATGAGAACCAATATTCCTCACAGTTAACATAATCGAGTAAACTGTCATATGAAAACAATTCATTTGCAGAATAACAAGTATTGCCTTGTCCAAAAGAAACATAGTAGCTCAAAAATACAGTTCGGCAGATCAACATGCAACAAGGTACAAAGTGCAATTTCCGTTGTACCGGTTTTACCTTTTATGATAGCAAAAGAATAGAATTCTATTCCAGGATACATGAACTTCTTACAAACATAACTACACCAAATTTAGCAAAGATTGTACCTTGCATCATGTTGGGACCACGCACCCATATTTCTCCTAATTGTCCAGGAGGAAGAGGCTTCAGTTTATCGACACTAACTATTTGAGCTTCGACTCCGGGAACCAAGGTCCCTGCTGATCCAGTGTGTCTCGGTCCAACATATGGACTCTCCACTGACACAATCCCACATGTTTCTGTCATGCCATATCCCTGAAATTATAGCACTGTGTACTATTAAAACCCACATGATTATTCCTAAGGTACTTACTTACCAAAATCTCATGACCGTTCATGTAAAGCTATTCATATGGCCCATATGGGCTGTCTGGTTATTCATTTATTTCTCGCGCCACTGTTTTGGTGTTAACAGAACATTGTAAACAGAAGCATCAAAGGTCACTAAAGTTTTGGTTTTTTTTTTTTGACAAATATAAAAAGAGAAAAGTTGTTTTGATGTTTTGGAGGCAAATACCTAGACAGGGAGAAGTACTATTACTGAAAGGTTAAAACAACAACTACTACAATTAACACACGATCAGTTTCAAACTTTGGGTCAGCTATGCAATAGTCTATATATATATTGTCATCCATTTGACATGTTCCATTCCAACAAAAAGGACAGCCTAGTGCACAGAGTTCCCACTGTGCAAAAGGTCTGAAAAAGACTAGATCACATTGGGTCTATTGTATAAAGCTTTACTTGCATTTCTGCAAGAGATTGCTCTTACGGCTTGAACCCGTGACCTGCTAGTCACACGGCGGTAACTCTTTGCCATTGCGCCAAGACTCCCTATCATTCCAATATTCGAGGTAGAAATAATGCAGCAAAAAAGTTACCTGCAAAACAACAGCCTGAGGAAAGTTCTTAGCGCAATCCTCCATCAAGTCCTTCCCTAAAGGTGCAGCCCCGGACCCAATATTCTTCAACGACGTTAAATTATACTTCTTCACCACAGGATTCTTAGCCAATGCTAAAATAATCGGAGGCACAATCCACAAATGCGTAACCCTATACTTATCAACAGTCTTCAAAATCATTTCCAAATCAAACTTAGCCATAGACACAATAGCATTACCCCTCTGCAATTGTGCATACATAATAACAGCTAGACCAAACACATGAAACATAGGCAACACACACAAAAACACATTATGCATTTCACCCTTCAAATCTTGATCAGCAGTCATCATTAAAGATGCAGCAATGAAATTCCTATGACTTAAAACTACTCCTTTACTAATCCCTGTTGTACCTGAAGAGTACAACAATGCAGCAGTATCACTCTGCTTTATCCCATTATTATCCAAATTCACATACCCTGCTTTATCAACTAATTCAGTAAACGTTACGCCACTAAAATTATAATCTTTTTTGTGACCCAAAAGCAAAATAGGTAAATTAAAGCCACGAATTTTATCAAGCAACTCGGGGACAGTAACAATAAGCTTTGGTTTACAATCTTTAATTTGCTTAGAAAGTTCAGAAACAGTGTACATAGGATTAACAGTTGTAGCAATGGCACCTAAAGCAATAGCACCAAAGAAACAACAAGGGAATTGAATAGAGTTAGGTGCAAAAATAAGAACAACGTCATTTTTCTTGATACCAAATTGGTGAATTAGACCATGGGAAATTTTGGAAACAATTGTTTTGAATTGAGAAAAAGTCAAGGTTTGACCAGAATCAGCATCAACAAGTGCTGGTTTTTCAGGAAAAGATGAAATATTTCTGAAGAGGAAAGAGACAATAGAAAGATTTTGGTCTTTTGGAAGAAACAGAGGAGGTCTAAGTGATCTGTATATTCCATCACGCCCATAACCAGATTTTTCCATTGTATTGAACACTGTATTTTCTTGATTTTTATGAAATGCTTTTTTCTGAAATTTTCAGTGGGAAATGAATTGGTATTTGAGATTCTTGAATTGAGGAGAAAAGATAGGAAGATGACAAGGAAATATATAACGTGTTATGAAGATAAGATAGATAGAGGAAAGACAGTTTGTTGAGTGCCGAGTCCACCATAATTATTTAGAGAAAGTCAAATATTTTTGTCCTTTTCAAACTAATTTGGCTACTAACTACTAAAAATTTATAATTTATAATTTATAGTAGGTATAGTATTTGGCTACTGACTACTTAAAATTTATACTACGAAAATACGAAGTTGCTGTTATGTTTATGATTGGGAAATATTCAAATTCGTCTCTGCATTATTTGCAATTATTTAATTTTGCTCTTTGTTATATTTTTGGTTGATTAATATCCTTGCAGATAGTAAATTTTGTATTTTATTTTTGTTATTAAGGGAGCTCCGGCATAAAACTGTGATTTTAAAAAATTTCTCGAACTTGAGCTTCATTAGGGACGAAGAGAAAAATGAGATTTTTCTTAATGACGAGTTAATGTTAAACCAAAAATTAAACGGAAAATCCACTCAAAGTATAAACTATAAAGACAAATTTGACCCTATTGTTTGAATGTGTTTCGATCTATTACTCTATAGATATTTTCCGAATAAACAACTTTAGGCCATAAAACAAAAAATATGAATGCACTAATATAATCACATGGGAATTATCTCGTGAATTTCATCGTTTTGCGTAATTTAAACTCTTCACATAATTAATAATGTCATTTTCTTAGAAGAATATTGCAATTTGCAATGTTTGAGGAAAATGTGGTTTTTCTTGTATCTTGTTTACGTTTAATGAGATGGGGTCCAACCACAAAATAGGCCGCGCTTCTTTGTTTTAATCCACATAATATCTAATTACAAGAATAATTATTCAACGTAAAACAAACTAAATAAATACGTAAACAATATGTATTTAAACATAAATATTTATCACTTAATTATATCAAATAATACACCTATTTTTTATTTATTACTTTATTATAATAATTTGATATGAGTTGATGTAAATATTATATATGACAAATACTTATTAAATGCTCCATACAGCACACGAGGCGAAAAAATGCACACTGATGGTTTACTTTTTCTTTTATTATTCAACACAGATCGTGAGCAAATCAATCGTATACAACTAGTAGGCAAATAAATAAACTAATGAGCCTCTTTATCTAGTTTTTTTTTTCTTTTCTATTAACTACTCCAAAAAATAATTTCCACTCCAAAAAGTAACCGAGAAAAGGAAAGCAAGAAACATAGTGGCTGTTTGGACATAAAGATATGTAAAACTTCGGAAAAAAAGTATAAAAAAATTCAAGTGAAAATGATATTTGATGAATATAATTTTGGTCGTTTTTGAATTTTGTGAGTGATCAAAAATGAAAATTTTGTAAAATAATTTTTTGGAGTTTTTCAATCCGAAATTCATTTTAACGTGAAAATCGAAGTTTTCATGTCTAAATATTAATTTCGAAAGAAAAAAAAAATTTTAAAAATAATAATCTTTGTTTATGGCCAAACGGGCCCATAATGTTTTACTTTTTTTTTTCTTTCTATGAACACAATCCTGAACTTTAGAAAATCAATCGAATGCGACTAGTAAACAAATAAATAAACTAATGTAACCTCTTGCCTCATCTTTTTTATAATTCTTTTTTAATACTTTCTTCACTATTGAACTCAGAGCAGTCTTTAAAACCTCTCGAATTCCTCCACATCTAAAGTAGGATGCAATGAAAATAGTAATACCAAATAAACATGACATTGTTGACCACTTTTTTATTTACAGGATAATTGCGCTTATGATTCCTCAATTATTGATAAATTTTAATTTTAGTTCTGGTGATATTTCATTGAGTATATTTAACAATTAATTAAAATGTGTTTTTTGGTCCTTTTGCATAGGAAATGTGTTATAGTTAGATTATTTTTGAAATAATATTATCCTAAATATGGAGTAACAGTAAAATTTTGACAAACTACTTCAGTAATTAAATGGTTTAATAGTTAACAATTCGTTAAATTTGTGAACAATCACCAAAAAGATCAACAAGTACATATTTAAATTAATTGAAGGTTTATCTGCTTATCAAATAAAATTTAAACAATTTGAAGGTTAAATATGCTTAACTAGACAAAAGTTAGAATTTGTCAATATTTCATGGACTAAAATACATATTTCCCTCAATTTAAATTGTTTACCCTTAAATTGGATAACAATTAAATTTGTACGCGGTTTAAGGATACGCGGATTGGTTCAACACAAATAATCAAGAATATTAGATAAACGAGTTAAAGACAAAACGAACGATCGAACCAGTTGTAATCTTATGGCCTGGCCCGAGCCTATGTTGAATAGTAACTTTTCCCTCGATTGGATCTTTGGTTCGTGCACCGTTGTGAATGGAGAACAAAATAATTAAATAAGAACTTTAGCAGTAGCTTGACAGAAAATAAAATTGTATTGCTTTGATTTGCATGTTACAGTGTACCTTACAAAAGAAAAAAAATTTATTTATATTGTAGGAGAGTTTCATCCCTAGTACAGGCCTAAAAAAGGTAAAAATTTTCCTTTCTCGTCAATTACTGATCTACAACCGACATCGAGCGAGATCTGCACTGTGATATCCGATTAGGTACGAATATCACAACCCTTTTATCCGTCGTGTGTAACCGTTTACCGTATTTTCGGAGGTCTTAGAACTCGTTCTGGGTCCGGGGAGCGTCACTTTATCATGCACGATGATGAACACATCGTTCACCTTCCATAGATCTCGATACGAAGGGCTCCCAACCTCGATTTCAATTTTGTGTGTCCATGCTCTTCTTCCGTTTTCTTTACCGGGAGATCGGGGTATGCATTATTCCTGATTTTACCCATATATAGACAGGCCCCTCGTTTTCCGAAGGGTAGGTTTGCCGAAACGATGGGAAATGATAGATGAACCCTCGTTCCTTCCTTTGTACGTTACAACTGAGATGACGGATAAATCGAAACATCCCATCAGTCACATCGCTCTGACTTCGGACATTCATCGGTTAGTTGCCTTCTATTGCGAAACGTCGCGCATTGATTGTTTTCCCCCTATAAAAGCTTCAACCTTTTTCACTTCTTCCATTTTCCGATTCTAGATTTTACCCTCAAACTCTCTAACGGCTTTTAACTTCTCCAAATCTTCATACATTGTTCTTTGAGCATTCATATCTTCATCTCCAATCCTCATACATTTTCTTTGAACCTTCAACCCAGACCCTCATACTTTCATACCATCTTCAAATCTTCATATTTTTCTTCAGACCTTCATATTTCTCATATTACAATGGCAAAAACCTCCAATTTAGTGCCTCAGCAGGCTGCTCCTTCATCTTCCCACCCGACCGCAGATGCCGCACCCCACACTTAAACCATTACTCGTCCTCGAGTAATCAAACTACAATTTATATAGACACGCCCTTTTTAAACAATTCCCCTAACTCATTATACCAAGAATATTTAAAATAGACTAAGCACAAGGGTATAACATCTTCACCTCAAGATTTGACTCACAAGTACCACGCATTATTTATAATTCACCTACTTACTCTAACATAGAGGTCGCTGACTTACCTTTCCTTCATGAATCAAGTGCCCTCACTGATGCGTGGCTAGAATTCATGATTTTAAGCATTATATACCTTGCATTTTATGTGCTTTAATGATAAGAATACACGTCGTATGTGCCTAATGAAGTTTATTTAATGTGTAGGTGAGTTGGAAATGGAAGCCGAGCTAAATGAGAGCATAAACGTCGGAAAATACGTGCAAGAGTCGAAAAGGAGCGATCCGGGACAAGCCTGGCGTTAGCCAGGCGTTAGACCCCAAACGCCAGGGGGTGCCTGGCGTTAGCCAGGCGTTAGACCCCTAACGCCAGGGTGCCTGTTGCGGTAAAGTCCGAGTTTTAAAGGTTTTTAAGTGTTTCCAAGTTGGAATAGAAGTCTTTTTACACGTTTAGGGTCCATCCTAAATATATAAATAGACCCAAAAACATAACATTGGGGGATCCGATGGAGGATTGATGTGGAGGAACACACCACGCTTGAAAGAGGATTCTACTTAGTTTTTCTT
>ML435797.1:2797-36966 GCA_005239525.1 Nicotiana knightiana
AATTTTCTTCTTGTCTACTGTTAATCCACGAAAATCCCCCTTTAATTGTGTTTTAGGAGTCTATTTATAGGTTTAGGGTGAACCCTAACCGTGTAGGAGACTTCTATTTCACTTGGGAAACACTTAAACTCATCAAACTCGGACTTGGGCAACACTGGAGACCCCTGGCGTTTGGGCTCTAACGCCCCCCTAACGCCAGGGGGGCCAGGAGTTATGGCTCTAACGCCCCCTAACGCCAGGGGGGGCCAGGCGTTATGGCTCTAACGCCCCTCTAACGCCAATGGGGCCTGGTGTTATGGTTGTAACGCCCGGCTATCGCCCGGGCGTCTCCTTTTGCGTATTTTTGACGTATTCGCATCCATTTAGCTCTGTTTCCATTTCCAATTCACCTACACATGAAAGAAACTCCATTAAGCACATAACAAGTGTAATTCTATCATTAATTCTCATAAAATGTAAGGTATATCACATGTTAAACTATGCAATTTAGTCTCGCATCAGGGGTCAGAGTTTACTCTGAACTATCTTATACGATTGTACCGGCCTCGACTTTATTGAGGGATAATTAAGCTTCACTATCGAGCAACAAAAACTTTGTTCTCGAGCATCGACGAGGATAAAGATCGAGGATGGATGAGCCGATTCATACGGGTGAGGACCTGTGATATAATATCAAAGGAAAAGATGTCGTTCCCTAAAGAATGAAATCTCAAACGTAAGTGAATTTTCATTTTTCGATTTTTGTGTTTCTTTTTATTTTGCCTAACATTTCTCTTTAATAATGCAGTTGTCCCTTGGATGCCTCAGGCGGTGCTTGATTTTGAAGACTGGATCCAAAAGCTTACCTCCACTTTTACTTGTGCTAAACGAGCATGGAGGGATTTGTCAAAGGGCAGGTGGGAGGCCAAGAACCATGGTAAGGATCTGTTCTTACGTATTCCGAAGTAATTACATGCTTTGTTAATTACTAATCTTTCCTCATGTAGGTATGACCAAAGATGCCATTTTGAGGCCTTCGAGTGAAGAAGGAAAAGCCAAGTCCCCGGCTCCGAGGCCGGAGAAGGATAAGAAGTGAAAGGATCTCTCGCAGTCCAAGGTCTCCAAACCCAAACCTCGAAGGGTGAGGAGAAAAACAATCGATCTCTCGTAGGACACGGTCCAAAAGCTCAGAGATCAAGATGAGGAAGAAGAAGAAGACACTTCAGCGTTAATGGTCCTCCCTAGGAAGGCCGTCGAGGTTTCCCACCTTCCGAGCTGCCACCCGTTGTAATCAAGCCTCATATCGAGGAGGCTTCAAAGAAAAATTTGAGGATGAACCCCGGGTCTCCTGAGGTCGAGGTGGTTTCTCGATCAGCGAATTCCACACCGGGCGGGGCCAATTCCGAAACATAGAAGATCGGGCAGAGCGCCCCGAGCAATTCACTTGGGGCCACGATAACAGGTCAACTGCCTTCAATTCCGGTATTTTCTGAAGAAGCAATTAGGGAGGGCCGAAGGCTAAAAACTCTCGATATCAGTGGAGGCTCTAGCGTAGGTGATCCATTCCGGGATTGCTTCGTGGGGTCGATGATGCCTCTGATATTAATGACGCTTCGATCCTTATGGCGGAAGCCCGGTGTCTTTTTTCTAAGGTAAGTGCTAGTCGCTTTTTGGTTGTTTTCTTCACCTCTTTCTTCACAAATCTAACTAGTGTTTTCTTCTTTGTATGGCCTCTGCTAAATTTTGAGCTGACCTTAGTTAGTTTGAAGCCGAACTCCAAAGGGTCTGGAAAGAAAAAAATTCCCTGAAGATACTTGTGGCCAAAAGGACGAGGTCATAAAGAATCTTCAAGCTGACCTGGCCAAGGCTCGTGCAGAGGAGGCCGAATTAGATAAGCAGGTAACCTCCCTTCTGATAAAGTATGGAATTGATTCGACTGTGGAAGCTGACACTTCGTTATCTCAGTTTCAGCAAAAGGTGGAGAAGATCGAGATGCTCCGGGAAGAGGTCGATCAGGTCAAGGCCGACTGTGATTGATGGAAAGGGAAACTGGACCGCCTTGCTGCGGAAAAGGAGGAAGCCTTGGCCAAACTATCTTCTGCTGAGGCCCAACTTCAAAGCCTTTGAGAGAAAAGTTCGGCCCAGACCAAGAAGGTCGAGAAACTTGAAGCTGGGATTGCTGAGGCCAAGGAAGAAATCGAGAACACCAAGGTCATGGAGGATAAGTCCATCGCCATGTACCGGACTGATGCTGAGGTTGTTCAAATGCAGATAAGGGAGGATTATGACTGGGAGAAGTGGAGCAATGATTTGGAAAATCGCATATCCCGTAGGGAAACCCTCAAAGAAATTCATGCTCGAGGTTTTGACCTTTCTGAGGAAATTTTTCGGGCCAAGGAGTTTGAAGCCGAAGCCAGGCAGCTCGCACCCTCCAATGATGAGGATGATGGCAAAGAGGCAGACGAGGCGGGTCCAATGGGGGTCCTGAAGAAGAAGTTACTCCTGAAGAAGCTGCTCGAGAGGAAGTCAATCCCGAGGGGGATAGCCCCGATCGTAGTTAGATTTTAATTTCTCTTCTTTTTGTAAGTCCTTGACTGGCCTCTTGTGCATATTTTTTGTACATAATAGAGAAACTTTTTCTTCGAATGCCTTCATAAGTTCCAAGTTTAGATATGCTTTCTGTTTTTATTAAGAATGTTGGAAATTTCCATAGCTGTAATCTCACTAACTTTAGTTTGAAGTCAAAGTAAACCCTTAAGTTTTTCATTCTTATAAGGGGAAGTCCCCGAGTTCAAAATTGGTTCTATACCTTATTTCGGGGGTGGATCGATCGAACTTATAGATGTGTTATCTTTAAAACCAAGTTTGAATGAATCTTGAACTTAGGATAAAGTAAACCCTTAGGTTTTTATCAAATGATTGTTAAGTTTTTCGAGCTGACAGCAATATACCCATTAGGGTTTTTGGGTGAACCTTCAAGCTATAATTGACTTTTATTTGAGCTTGAAATAGCGGAACCCTTGGGTTTGAATCGAGTGAGAACGAGGTCTCGAACTCTAATTGTATTGGCCTTTACGCTCTTTAGATCGGCACTTAGGCTCTTTAGATTGGTCCCTAGGCTCTTTAGATTGGGCCGATTCGGCGTTTAAAAATGACTATTTTTTTTCCCTTTTCGGCGAAAAGACTTAGTGAAATAGTGAAAATTTCTTTATGCCATAGCATATGTTTTTTATACCCATTGGGTTTTTCGAGGGTCCGATAATCGGAACCCTTTTTTCGTTTTTTGTGTCTTAACATGTTTGTGTTAAGATAATTTGATACCCCTTGAGGTTTTTCGAAGGCCTATATTATCGAAGCCTTTCAATTATTCGAGGGCTGATTTTCTTGAAGGCTTTTTTTGTTTGCTTTGCCGAGGGTAGCCTTATTTAACCGATTTTTCAAAGTATTTGAAGGCCGTTTGTTTATAGCGAAAGTCGAACGTCATTGAGCCGCGTTATTTTGGGCGTAGCCTTTAATGTGGACGTATCCTTCGGGTTTGTCTCTTGGACTTATTTCTCGATAACATTTCGATCTCGTTCGAAATGTTAGTCCCCGAGTATGGTGGCCTTGGCCTATATATCGATGGGTGCCTCTTTGAGGTCTTATGATTTCGAAATTAGTTAGCTCGATTGTGTGCAGTCCCTGAGTGTTTGAGGTATGCTTGTACTTGTCCCTTGAGCCATTTTTCACAAGTGTTAGTTTTGCACAATAGATCAGAATCATAAGTACATGACTCTTATAGTAGAAAATTTACTTCTAAACATGAGATGTTCGAGAAAAGAGAATGCTTCTTTGAATAATTTATACATGCGTACATGTTTTGTTGTCAGGACTAAGCTAATCTATATGGACACGGTTCATATGACCGTTTGGCCCATTACAAAATTTTCCTATCGAGACCCATTGATACTAGGTACATTTCTCGAACACATAACATCCGGGGGTGATTCCCCCCAGTATTCGAGGTTGATTGCAGAGAAGCCTTGGATACTGTTGAATTATCCTCAGGTAGAACATAATTGTTGCCTCGTTAAAAAATTTGCCGAAAAAACCCATTTGGGATAAAACCCGGTCTAAGGGAAAAAAAAGTGTAACGCGTACTTTAAAACCCGAGGTCTCGATTTCTTGGATCGAATTCCTGCAATGAGTTAGTTTCAAATATTTAAGTAAATGAAAAGAAAATAGAAAGTCATACCTTAGCAATAGTACCGCTTGAGGAGTGATATATTCCAGTTATTCGATAATGGTCCGCCGTTCATTATTCCGAGTTTGTAAGATCCTTTCCCGACTATGTCGAGGATTTGATAGGGTCCTTCCCAGTTAGGACCGAGTTGACCTTCATTAGGGTCTCGAGTGTTGATGGTGACTTTTCTTAGGACTACGTCCCCGACTTTGAAGTGTCAAAGTTTAGTTCTTCTGTTGTAATACCTCTCCATTCGTTCTTTTGTGCAGCCATTCGAACGAGTGCAGCCTCTCGTCTTTCATCTAACAATTTGAGGCTGGTATTCATAACCTCGTAATTTGACTCCTCTGTCGCATATCAAAACCTGGAGCTGGGCTCTCCCACTTCAACCGATATCAAGGCTTCGGAGTGATATACTAAGGAAAATGTAGTTTCTCATGTACTGGACTTCCACGTTGTCCGATAAGCCCATAGGACCTCGAGCAATTTTTCTCTCCACTTCCCTTTAGCCTCGTTTAGCCCTTTCTTCAGGTTTTGGATGATAGTCTTGTTTGTTGATTCGGCTTGTCCTCTCCCACTCGAGTGATACGGTGTCGAGAGTATCCTCTTTACTTTGTGGTCTTCGAGAAATTTTGATACGGTGTCCGTTCCCACTCGGCTTGTCGGCATGCGATGTGATCCCATATAAAATCGATCACTTCTTTTTCCCTAACTTTTTTGAAGGCCTCTGCTTAACCCATTTAGAAAAATAGTCAGTCATAAATAATATGAACTTAGCTTTACCTGGGGCCGAGGATCGACGATATCCATTCCCCATTTCATGAATGGTCATGGGGATAGGACTGAGTAAAGTTTTTCGTCGGGCTGATGATCATCGGTGCAAACCTCTGACATTTATCGCATCTTCAAACGAAGTCCTTAGAGACTTTTTCCATTCTATCCCAATAATATCCCGCTCTGACGACCTTTCGAACCAGTGACTCGGCGCCATAATGCTTCCCACAAGTACCTTCGTGGATTTATCGCAGAACATAGTCAGTATCTCCTGGTCCCAAGCATACTATCAATGGACTATCTCTTGTATAATGTTCCATCTTCGTCTAATAGGAATCGAGCGGATTTAGTCCGTAAGGCCCTCGATTCTTTGGGATCCAACGGTAGAAACCCATTCTTCAAGTATCCGATGTATTTGTTTCTCCATTCCAAGGTTAAGCTTGTAGAATTTATTTTACCATGTCCTTCCTCGATTATAGACCTCGAGAGATGGGTGACAGTTCCCGAGTTGATCTCATCTTCTTCGACCGATGATCCCAAATTGGCAAGTGCATCGACCTCGGTATTTTGTTCTCGAGGTATATGTTGTAGAGTCCACTCTTTGAAGTGGTGCAAGGTTACCTGCAATTTTTCTAAGTACCTTTGCATCATGTCCTCTCGAACTTTGAAGGTTCCGTTTACCTGGTTAACTTCCAGTAGGGACTCGCATTTAGCTTCAACGAATTCCGCTCCCAAGATTTTAGCTAGCTCGAGATGTAACGACCTGATCGGTCGTTTTGAGCTCTAGCGCGTTATTCAGAAGTTTGAGGTCATGAGCAGCTCCGTTTTCGGTATTATGACTTGTAGATGTGGTAGGACTTGAATTTCGGGAAGTTTAGAGTTAATTTGGAAAGAAAATTCTCATTTCAGAAGCCTTAAGTTGGAGAAATTGACTAAGATTGGGATTCTGAGTAAAGGAACTCGGAATCAGGATCTGAAGGTTCCAGCAGGTTCGTATGATGATTTTGGACTTGGGCGTATGTCCGGATCAGGTTTTGGATAACCTGGGAGCATTTCAGCGTATATTGTGGAAGTTAGTGTTTTAGAAGGATTTCATAAATTTGGATTGGAAAGCATTTCACAGTTATTGATGTCCGTTTGGGATTCCAAGCCTGGGAGGTGATTCTGGAGTTGGGTGCACGATCGGAAGTGAATTCGGATGTCCGTAGGTTATTTTGAAGTCATTTGGCTAAAGATAGAAATTTGAAGGTTTTTGAGAAATCCGACCGGAAGTGGAAATTTTGATATCAGAGTCGGACTTCCGGAATTTGGAACAAGTCTGTAATGTCGAATATGACTTGTGTGCAAAATTTGGGGTCAATCGGACATGATTTGATAGGTTTCGACATCGAAGGTAGAAGTTTGAAATTTCAAAGTTCCTAAACTTTGAATTGGAATGCGATTCATGGTTTGGGCGTTTTTTGGTGTTATTTGAGGCCTCGAGCAAGTCCGTGGGATGTTTTGGGACTGAGTCGTGTAATTGGATGGGGTCCCCAGGGCCTCGGGTGTGTTTTGAGGTAATTTTTCGGATCATTTTTCCCTGTTTTGCTGCTGCTGTTTTCTGGTGTCCCTGGTGTGCATTGCGATCGCATCCAGAGGAGTGCGATCGTGAAGAAGAAAAATTGGAGGGCTGGAATTTTTCTTATGCGATAGTAGGGAGAAGAGTGTGATCGCATAGGAGGAAATTGGAAGCCGCTGGATTTTGGCCTATGCGATCGCGGGGCTGTGTGTGCGATCGCATAAAGCATGTTGGGGGGGCTGTTGTTGCTTTGGTTTATGTGAACGCAGGAGTCGTAGTGCGATTGCACATGAAGAATCAGGGAGGCAGCAAGGTTGGCCTATGCGATCGCGAAGGATGTCATGTGATCGCATAGGAGGATCGCCTGGGCAGTGTGCTATTTTTAAACGGATTTGGCTCATTTTCTTCAATTTTTTTTTTGGCTTGGGCGATTTTTGAGAGCTCAAGGAAGGATTTTCACCAAGAAACACCAGGTAAGTGATTTCTTCCTATTGTTGAGTTAAATATGTGATCTTACATGGATCTAGACATGGAAAATTAGTATAAATTTGGGATTTTGGGGAAGACCTAGAATTTGGATTTTTGGACTTTTACCATGAATTTAAGCATGAAAATTAGAGTAAATTGTATATTTTAGTTAGTCAAGCTATGGGTAGAATTTATCTTCGAGAAATTTCAGAATTCGGGTACGTGGGCCCGAGGGCATTTTGGTCAACTTTTCGAGCGGAGTTGGGAACTTATATAATTTGAATTGTTACAAGTATTAGAATGAATTTTATTGGTTTTCCCACTATTTGAATAGTTTTTGGGCGTTATGCATCAATTGGAGTCGTTGGAAGGGCTTGGAAGCCGGTTATGGAATTTCTGAGCGACTTAAGTCTCCTTTCTAACTTTGTGAGGGGGAATTGTCCCCCATAGGTGAACTAAATGAATAAATGCTATTAATTGCGGGGGCTATGTGCGCACGAGGTAACGGGAATCCGTGCGTAGCTACTAATATGCTTATGTCCGGGTAGTCTAGGACCCACTAGCATGCCTTACTTGTTGTACTTGTGATCTTGCCAGTAATATTAGACCGCTAATATGATCGAAATAGTAATTGAACCTAAGAAGACTAGAGTTCATTTTCTTAATCATTTAGAAAGAGAATTTATTCTTCCTTGCGTAATTGTTTTCCGGCCTGATTTGTAAAATTGAAAACCTCATCAAACGTGGAAATTGAATTCCCAGAAATGATTTATACACTATCTTCATGTTCACCTAAAGAGAATTTTATCATTTTCTTGAGAAGTTATTTTCTTGATAAAAATGCAGATTTATTATGTGAATACGTGTACATATGAGCACCTGAGTCGCAGGTATGATTCGCAAGCAGGTTAGCCTTATTATTATTATGTTGACCGCGTCGCATGATCGATTCGCGAGCGGGGAAAATAGATGCATCTATGGTTCGATTCGTTCGACCCTCGGCAGTGTGCAGTTTATTATTGTTGGTCTGTGCCGTTCGACCCTTAGCACTTTGTTTGCGCGTGATAAATGCTGCGTATTTCTAGTGATTTATACATGTTATCGTCCTAAGGAAATTTTTAATTTCCAGTTAAAAAGAAGAAGAATTGATGTGTAAAATGTGAAATAAGTCTGATGTTTCTTATCCCTGATTATTATTTAATAGTCTATGATACTCATGCTTAGCACCTCACTTGATTATAATTAACCGACTTATAGCAAGTGTCTAATTCAACCTCTCGTCACTACCTCTCTAAGGTTAGGCGGGATATTTACTGAGTACACGTTGTTTTCGTACTCATGCTACACTTGCTGTGCATTTTGTTTCATAGTTACCTTCATAGAAATATGGCTGACTTGGAGACTTAGACGAGATTCATCACTCGGAGACGACCCGCAGTCGGCAGAGTCTTCCTCTATGTATTGTATTTTCATTTTTATTCCTTGTCCAATTTGTATTTCGGACAAGCTTTGTAGAATTTGTAAAATTCTTAGAAATTGCTCATGTACTTGTGTCACCGGGTTCTGGGATGTGTTGGGATGTAATTTATTAAAATGGAGTATTGGACTGTTATTTTTACTTAATGGATTTTATTTGATTGTTACGTGTTTAAGTGAAAGTTAATGATTTCAAAAATGCTAAAACAGGAAATTTAGCTTAACTATTTAATGATTGGCTTGCCTGACAGCGGTGTCCGGCGCCATCACGACCTTATGGATTTTGGGTCGTGACACGAGACCTGCAATCATAGCCTCATAATCAGCCTCGTTGTTAGTCAATTTGGAAGCTTTAATTGATTGTCTAATAATATTGCCCGTGGGCAGTTTCAAAACAATGTCGAGCCTAGACCCTTTCACATTCGAGGCACCATCCATGAAGGGGTCCATACCCCCGATGATGTACCTGATTATAGTAGAAGTTCCTTTTCCACTTCGGGTACGAGGGTTGGCATAAAGTCGGCCACGAAGTTTGCTAAAATTAGAGACTTGATGATAGTTCAGGGTTGATATTCGATATCGTACCCGCCAAGTTCGACGGTGTTGATACCCAATTTTTCTCATATATATTTTGTAAATACATATATACTTTCAAAATAGTGCATGAGCATCAACCAATATTTTTTCATAATTTTTAAAGGCCTTAAATCAATTTATCCCAACATTTTATTATCTAAACAATTACTAATTGCATCACAAAAGATTTTATAATAATTTTATTGCTTAATTTTATCATTTATATTTATATTAAGCTTAAATTATTTTATGTATAATTATATTTACATACTTAGGTTATAATTGCAATAACTTTGCAATAAAAGCCCATGTATGCATAAATTATCTTATTTTTACACGAAAATGATCTTTCATATTCTTATAATATAAATAATTATCTTAACACATTTTCATGCACAAATAACATTTGTCACGACCCAAAATCCAACACAGGTTGTAATGGCGCCCAACACCGGAGTCACGCAAGCCAACAGTTGTTTACTAGTGAGATTATCCTTATTTAACATACCAACCCCACATATTCCCGAAGTTTTAAACTTAGATCATTTAAATAAAATCGGAAACAATAAACAACTTAAGTAAATACAGCCACAATGATCATGATCCAATATATACAATCCAAAAATAAAGAGTCTACTATGTGCGTGCCAGGAACTAGTGTCACAAGTCAACAGGTGAACTAGTAGAATATACAAAAGATGATACAAACTGTACTGATGTCTAAGAGAAGTAGATAGAAATAAACAAAAAATAACTCCATAGCACTGCTAAGAATCTCCAAGGGAGGCAGCTCATCGTGGAGTTAGGTCCAGAATATATGTCAAGCTCCGGTCGGATAACTAGAAACACCAACCTCAGAACCTGTACAATTAAGTACAGAAGTGCAGCATGAGTACATAAATATATGTGTACCCAGTGAGTATCCCGCCTAACCTCGAAAAGGTAGTGACGAGAGGTCGACATGACACTCACTAAGGTCCAACAGTGTAATTTAGCAGGATGTAATGGAAACAGTAGGCATGTAAAGACAGTGAAGACACAAGTATATATGTAAGATACTGAAATCCAGGAAGAATACTGGGAATAAATAAAACAATTACCACTTCACTTTTTCCCCAAATATCTGTCAGATCAATATCCATGAATTTAGTAACAAATAAATCATACGCATGCAGGGTAAGGACAACCGGCCGGAGTCATAAGATAGTCATGCCCGTGCACTGCCGAGGATCGAACAGCCCGTACCAAAAGTGCATCTCTCAACCTCTCTATGCACTGTCGAGGATCGAACGGCCCGTACCAAAAGTGCATCTCTCAATCCCTCTCTATGCACTGCCGAGGATCGAACGGCCCGTACCAAAAGTGCATCTCTCAATCCGTCGTGGCGTATAGCTCGTTCCCATAAGAGTGGGGAAAATCACACTCCGCTCACGGAATGTAAATTGCGAAGCGGTCACATGCACATACATTATTCCTTTTTAAAAGAGAATACTTTTCCGTCAACAATTTCTTATAAGTTTTTCTAAAATTTCATAACTTCGGGGACATAAGCAACATGTAACTTAATTCATTACGCATAAAGTTCATATCAAGTAAAACACAAGGCGTGATGTGGGCCTGTACCCGGACATAATAGTAATAGTCTCTACGAACGGACTCTCGTCACTTTGTACGTACGTAGCCCCCAAATATTATCACATATATCATTTAAATCACCTAGGGGGACAATTCCCCCTTACAAGGTTATAAAGGAGACTCACCTCGTGTCGAATCTACCCCTCGGACCAAGGATGCGCCCGAACTCCGAACTCTACACCCGAGGACTCGCAACTAGCCAAATATGGTACAATGACATCAATGCATGCTCAGAGTAGGGAAATTATCCTATTTATTCAATAATTTAACATTCTTGAAGAATTCCCAAAATCCAACCCCGGGCCCCCACGCTCGAATTTCAAAAACTCACGGAGGAATCGCTCACCTGAAGCCTAAGGATCGTTAATATATGACTTCTACTTGAATTTATGGAAAGAAATGGGTAATTCACCAATTTCTCAAGAACCCTAAATTACTACCCAATTCTTGACTTTTCAATGATTTAGTAGTTAATTTAGCTAGAAGATCATGAATTAAACTAGTGTTGAAGTGGAATTAACTTACCTTGACAGTAGCTAGGTTGTGGTGTGCTCTCCCCAAGCTCACAAGACTCTAATGGTGGAGGAAAATGAATGAAGCGGGTGAAATCCCGAGTTTCAAATAATATATACTGCCTGGCCTATAGGGTTCTGCACCTGCGGCTCGGGGACCACACCTGCGATCTCGTACCTGCGAGCTGGGGTTCTCACCTGTGGAACTGGACGGGAAGGGCTGGGTTCGCACCTGCGGAGGGATGGCCGCCCCAGCGGTTCCGCTCCTGCAGACTTTTGTCCGCACCTGCGAGAAAGGGGGATCTCACCTAGGGTCGCACCTGCGATGCTTGGGACCGCAGGACCGGTCCCGCACCTACGACTGGGCAACCGCACCTGCGGTCACACCAGATCAGGTGCACCAGTAGCTATTTTAGCTGGTTTTTAGCCCCGTTGGGTGCCCGAGAGGTCCCTGGGCCCACCCGCGCCCTCGTCCAAATATACCAACAAGTCCCAAATCATAATATAGACTCGCTCGAGCCTTCGGAACACCCAAAACAACGCTAAAACTCAAAATCACACCTCAAAACCCCAAGAACCAAACTTAGAAACTTTAAGTTTTCTAGACTTCCCTAACAACGCGCCGAACCAGCCTATACTACTCGGAATGGCACCAAATTTTTCAGGCAAGTCATAAATGACATAACGGAACTATTCCCTATCTCAAAATTCCATTCGGACCTTGATAACACAAAACCACGCCCAAAACCACAATAGGAACTTAAGGAACTTCTTATTTCAATATTGGGTGCCGAAATTCTCCCGGGTCATCAGAAACCCACCTCGAGCATACGCCCAGGTCCAAAATCATCACACGAAGCTACCGGAACTGACGAAACTCGATTCCGAGGTCGTTTGACCAAAATGTTGACCGAAGTCAAACTTGGACTTAAAGGCCAACCTTATGGAACCATTTGTTCCTATAGCACTTTAAACACCTCTGAATCCCGGACCACCAGTCCCCGCAAGTCATAAATCATAAAAAAGCCGTTATGGGAAGTTTCATTTAGGGGAACGGGGTCCGATAACGCAAACGGCCGGTCGGTCGTTACATTCTCCACCTCTTAAAAAAACGTCCGTCCTCGAACAGGTCTAGAATCATACCTGAAGTGCTGAATACGTGTGGATATTTTCTCCGCATGTCCTCTTCGGACTCCTATGTCGCCTCCTCAACTGGATGGCCCTTCCACTGGACCTTTATGGAAGAAACTCTCTTAGACCTCAACTGGCGGTCATGTCTATCAATAATAGCAACTGGCTCCTCCTCGTATCCCAACCTCTCATCCAACTAAATAGTGCTGAAATCAACCACGTGAGAGAAGTCGGCATGGTACCTCCGGAGCATGGATACATGAAAAGCTGGATGAACTCCTAATAAACTGGGAGGCAAGGCCAGCTCATAAGCAACCTCCCCAACTCTCTTCAACACCTTGAATGGACCTATAAAACTCGGGCTCAACTTGCCCTTCTTCCCAAACCTCATAATACCCTTCATAGGCGAGACTTTCAATAGGACCCTATCTCCCTCCATAAATGATACCTCACGCGCCCTCTGATCCGCGTAACTCTTCTTTCTGAACTATGTTGTACGGAGCCTCTCCTGAATCAACTTCACTTTTTCCAAGGCATCCCTCACCAGGTCGGTGCCATATAACTTAGCCTCGCCATGCTCAAACCACCCGATAGGATAACGACATCGCCGACCATACAAAGCCTCAAATGTTGCCATCTCAATGCTGGACTGATAGCTATTATTGTAAGAAAACTTGGCCAAAGGCAAGAACTGGTCCCACTGACCTCCGAAGTCAATCACACATGCCCTGAGCATGTCCTCCAATATCTGAACTGTATGCTCCGACTGACCATCAGTCTGAGGGTGATAAAATGTTGTTCTAAGGTCTATCTGGGTGCCCATCTCACTATGCAATGCTCTCCAGAAGTGCGAGGTGAACTGAGGACCTCGATCTGATACAATGGACACCAGCACACCATGCAACCACACTATCTCCCGAATGTAGATATGGGCCAACCTCTCAGAAGTATATGTAGTAGCTACTGGAATGAAATGCGCCGATTTGTTCAATCTATCCACAATGACCCAAACCGTTTCCACCTTCCGCAAAGTACGAGGCAACCCAACCACGAAGTCCATAGCGATGTGCTCCCATTTCCACTCAGGAATGGGCATCTACTAAAGTAGGCCTCCTTGCCTCTGGTGCTCATACTTCACCTGCTGGAAATTAAGACACCTAGTCATATACTTCACAATGTCCTTCTTCATCCGCCTCCACCAGAAATGCTGCTTCAAGTCACGATACATCTTCGTAGCACCAGGATGAATAGAATACCGAGAGATGTGTGCCTCTTCTAGAATCCTCTCCCTCAGGACATCAACATTAGGAACACATAAGCGGACCTGAAGTCTCAGAACACCATCCTCGCCAATAGTAGCCTCCTTGGCCCTACCCTGAACCACACTCTCCCGAAGCTCTGCTAAGCACGGATCATAGGGTTGTCGGGCCTTAATCTCCCCCAGTAGCGAAGACTGAGCAACCACATGTGCTAAAACTCGGCGAGGCTATGAAAGGTCTAACCTCACTAGGCGGTTGGCCAAGGACTGAATGTCCAAGGCTAGAGGTCTCTCCTCTGCTGCAATATAATCCAAGCTACCCATACTCTCCGCCTTCCTCCTCAAAGCATCTGTTACCACATTTTCCGTTCACGAGTGATAAAGAATGGTGATATCATAATCTTTCAACAACTCAAGCCATCTATGCTTCCTCAAATTAAGAATAAGTGGTGCAAGCTACGGTGGTATGTATAAACCTCACAGGATACTCCATACAAGTAGTGCCTCAAAATCTTAAGAGCGTGAACAATCACCGCCAACTCCAAATCGTGCACAGGGTAATTCTTCTCATGAACCTTCAGCTGGCTTGAAGCATAAGCAATAACTCTCCCCTCCTGCATCAATACACACCCCAAGCTAACGCGTGAAGCGCCACAATATATTGTGTACATCCCAGAACCAGAAGTCAATACTAGAACTGGTGTTGAGGTCAATGTGTCTTGAGCTTCTAAAATCTCGCCTCACACTCGTCAGACCATCGAAACGGGGCATTCTTCTGAGTCAATCTAGTCAATGGAGTTGCAATAGAAGAGAAACCCTCCACAAATCGGCGATAATAGCATGCTAGGCCCAAAAAGATCCTGATCTCTGTAGCTAAAGTAGGACGCGACCAACGCTGAACTGCCTCGATCTTCTAAGGATCAACCTTGATACCCTCTCCGGATACCACATGCCCCAAAAATTCCACAGAGTCCAACCAAAACTCACACTTGGAGAACTTAGCATATAGTTTATATTCTCGCAAAGTCTGGAGCACAACTCTCAAATGTTGCTCGTGCTCCCCCAGGATACGTGAGTAAATCAAAATGTCATCAATGAAGACAATGACAAAGGAATAAATATACGGCCTGAACACCCTATTCATCAAGTCCATAAATGCTGCTAGGGCATTAGTAAAGCCAAAGGATATCACCAGGAACTCATAATGGCCATATCTCGTATGAAAAGCAGTATTCGGAACATCTGAAGCCCGAATCCTCAACTGATGATACCCCGATCGCAAATTAATCTTAGAAAACACACGAGCACCCTACAACTGGTCAAACAAATCATCGATGCGCGGCAAGGGATACTTGTTCTTAATGGTAACCTTGTTAAACTGGCAGTAATCAATAGACATCCGCATAGACCCATCCTTCTTATTCACAAATAAAATTGGAGCACCCCACGGTGATACACTCGGTCTGATGAACCCCTTAGCTAACAACTCCTCAAGCTGCTCCTTCAACTCCTTCAACTCTTTTGGAGCCATACGGTATGGAGGAATGGATATAGGCTGGGTGCCTGGAGCTAAATCAATGCAGAAATCAATATCACGGTCCGGAGGCATGCCCAGAAGATCCAAAGGAAATACATCCGCAAACTCTCGAACCACTGGCACTGAATCAATCGTCGGAGACTCAGCGGTGGTGTCCCGCACATAAGCAAGATAGGCTAGACAACCCTTCTCGACCATATGTCGAGCCTTCAAGAATGAAATAACCCAGCTGGCTGTACTAACTAAGGAACCTCTCCACTCCATCCTAGGCGACTCGGACACGACTAAGGTAACTGTCTTGGCATGGCAATATAGCACGGCATGATAAGGAGATAGCCAATCCATGCCTAAAATAATCTCCAAATCAACCATGTCGAGTAATAAGAGATCTGCTTGAGTCTCGAACCCACAAAATGAAATCACACAGGACCGGCATATTCGGTATACAACCACAAAATCACCTACAGGAGTGGACACATAAATAGCTCGAGCCTTCAAGAATGAAATAACCTGGCTGGCTGTACTAACTGAGGAACCTCTCCACTCCAGCCTAGGCGACTCGGGCACGACTAAGGTAACTTTCTTGGCATGGAAATCTAGCACGGCATGATAAGGAGATAGCCAATCCATGCCTAAAATAATCTCGAAATCAACCATGTCGAGAAATAAGAGATCCGCTCGAGTCTCGAACCCAAAAAATGAAATCACACAGGACCAGTAAATCCAGTCCACAACCACAGAATCACCCACATGAGTGGACACATAAATAGGTGAGCCCAAGGACTCACGAGGGATGTCTAGAAAATGAGAAAATAAGACCGAAACATAGGAATAAGTGGATCCTGGATCAAATAACATTGATGCCTCTCTACCACATACTTAAATAATACATGTGATTACGCCGTCTGAGGCCACTGCATCTGATCTGGCCGGAATGGAATAGAATCTAGCTGGAGTACCGGAAGACTGGGCTCTACTAGAATGAATAGGAGTTGCCTAACCTCCCCCTGACTGGCCTCCACCTCTAGGACGATCCCTGCCGACCTATTCTCCACCTCTAAGTGGCCGGACTGCTGGTGCCGGACCCATCGGCTGATAGCCCTGTTGTAAGGTCTTGCCCCTATACCTGGGACACTGCCTCCTCATATGACCTGGATCTCCACACTCATAACAACTCCCAGGTGGCATAGTCTTCTACCCCGAAGAAGATCCCTGAATGGCCAAAGGGCAATGAGATCCCTCAGGCATAGCACTGAAATAAGGATCGGAGGATCTCGGATGAATGGGATAACCACTATGTGAACTCTGAATGGAGGGAGGACGGTAGGAACGCTATGGCATGGCACTGAAATGAGGCCTCGCTAGAACACCTCGGGGAGGTGGTGGAGGTGCTGAATATAAAGGCCTACTGGGCTGACCACTGCTATACTGACCCCTGCCCTTAGCTGGGGAGCCTCTGAAATCTCCAGAGAATCTGGCCCTCTTATCTTGCTGCCCCTGCTCCCTGCTCCATGCTCCTCGACCGGTAACCCTTGATCCTTCGAGTAATCTCCACTACGAGCTGATAAGGGGTACCCATATCCACCTCTCGAGCCATGGTGGATCTAATACCTGGATTCAACCCTGCTACAAACCTCTGCACTCTCTCAGCATCGGTGGGTAATATCATAAGTGCATGGCGTGATAGCTCTGAAAATCTGGCCTCATAATTTGTCACGGACATCTGCCCCTGTTCAGACCGCTCAAATTTTCCCCGCAGCTCTTCCCTCTCAGAGGGTGGAATATATCTGTCCAAGAACATATGTGTGAACTACTCCCAAGTGACAGTAGGAGAACCTGTTGGCCTGCTGAGAATATAAGACTGCCACCACCTGCGAGCTTTGCCCTCTAACTGGAATTTGGTGAAATCCACTCCATGGGACGCTAGGATCCCCATGTTGTGCAGTCTATCCTTGCATCTATCAATGAAGTCCTGGGCATCCTCACCTCGATCACCCCTGAATACTGGAGGGTGCAATTGAGTCCATCTGTCTAACATTTTCTGCTGATTGCCATCCGCAGCTGGTCTGGTCTCCGGTGCTGCTACTACAGGCTGGGTACCACCCATGGGCTGTGTACCCGGGGTGTGATGTAATGTTGTTGTCGATCCTGTGGCCTGTTCAGTAGGGGTCTGGGCTCCCCCTCCCGCCTGAGAAGTGGCAGGATCTGCTGGAAATAAACCAGTCTAGGACATAGTGTCCATAAATCTCATCATACAGCCCATGACTTCCTGGAAGCATGGTGCCGTCATAAAGTCTACTGGTGCAGGATTTACTGGAGGCACCTCATCCTGCTCCTCTATAATAGGGTCCTCTAGTGGCGGGACCGGAATAGTTCTGGGATGCCCTCGCCCCCTACCATGGGCTGGTGCCCTCCCCTGGCCTCTGCCAGCGGGGGTAGCGGCCCTTCCCGAGTCTGGAACATCAGATGCGCGCGTCCTCACCATCTGTGAGAGAATAGAAGAATGAATTTAATAAATCATCGATTGCACGATAGAATAAGAACAAAGAGAGGTTTCCTAACACTCTATAGCCTCCTGAAGATAAGTACAGACGAATCCGTACCGATCAGCAAGACTCTTCTGGGTTTGCCCATGACTCATGAGACTTACGTGAACCTAGTCCTCTGATACCATGTTGTCACGACCAGAAATCCAACACAGGTCGTGATGGCGCCCAACACCGGTGTCAGTCAAGCCAACAGTTCTTTACTAGTGAGATTATCCTTATTTAACATACCAACCCCACATATTCCCAAAGTTCTAAACTTAGATCATTTAAATAAAAGCGGAAACATTAACCAACTTAAGTAAATACAGCCACAATGATCATGATCCAATATATACAGTCCTAAAATAAATAGTCTACTATGTGTGTGTCAGGAACTAGTGTCACAAGTCAACAGGCGAACCAGTAGAATATACAAAAGATGATACAAACTGTACTGCTGTTTGAGGGAAGTAGACAGAAATAAACAAAAGATAACTCCATAGCACTGCTGAAAATCGCCAAGGGAAGCAGCTCACTGTGGAGTCAGGTCCAGAATATATGTCAAGCTCCGATCGGATAACCAGAATCACCAACCTCAGAACCTGTACAATTAAGTACAAAAGTGCAGCATGAGTACATAAATATATATATGTACCCAGTGAGTATCCAGCCTAACCTCGAAGAGGTGGTGACGAGTGGTCGACATGACACTCACTAAGGTCCAACAGTATAATTTAACAGGATGTAATGAAAACAGTAGGCATGCAAAGACAGTGAAGAAACAAGTATATATGTAAGATACTCAAATCCAGGAAGAATACTAGGAATAAATAAACCAATTACCACTTCACTTTTTCCCCAAATATCTGTCACATCAATATTCATGAATTTAGTAACAAATAAATCATATGCATGCAGGGTAAGGACAACCAGTCGGAGTCATAAGATAGTCAAGCCCGTGCACTACCGAGGATCGAACGACCCGTACCAGAAGTGCACCTATCCACAAATTACTCACATCTATGCACTGCCGAGGATCGAACGGCCCGTACCAAAAGTGCATCTCTCAATCCCTCTCTATGCACTGCCGAGGATAGAATGGCCCGTACCAAAACTGCATCTCTCAATCCGTTGTGGCGTACGGCCCGTTCCCATAAGAGTGGGGGAAATCACACTCCGCTCGCGGAATGTAAATTGCGAAGCGGTCACATGCACATACATTATTCCTTTTTAAAAGAGAATAGTTTTCCGTGAACAATTTCTTACAAGTTTTTCTAAAATTTCATAACTACGGGGACATAAGAAACATGTAATGTTAATTCATTACGCATATAGTTCATATCAAGTAAAACACAAGGCATGATGTGGGCCTAAGTACCCGGACATAATAGTAATAGTCGCTACGTACGGACTCTCGTCACTTTGTACGTACGTAGCCCCCAAAAATTATCACATATAGTATTTAAAACACCTAGAGGGACAATTCCCCCTTACAAGGTTAGAAAGGAGACTCACCTCGTGTCGAATCTACCCCTCGGACCAAGGATGCGCCCGAACTCCGAACTCTACACCCGAGGACTCGCAACTAGCCAAATATGGTACAATGACATCAATGCATGCTCAAAGTAGGGAAATTATCCTATTTATTCAATAATTTAACATTCTTGAAGAATTCCCAAAATCCAACCCCGGGCCCGCACGCTCGAATTCCGAAAACTCACGGAGGAATCGCTCACTCGAAGCCTAAGGATAGTTAATATATGATTTCTACTTGAATTTATGGCAATAAAGGTAATTCACCAATTTCTCAAGAACCCTAAATTACTACCAAATTCTTGACTTTTCAATGATTTAGTAGTTAATTTAGCTAGAAGATCATGAATTAAACTAGTGTTGAAGTGGAATTAACTTACCTTGACAGTAGCTAGGTTGTGGTGTGCTCTCCCCAAGCTCACAAGACTCTAATGGTGGAGGAAAATGAATGAAGGGGGTGAAATCCCGAGTTTCAAAGAATATATACTGCCTGGCCTACAGGGATTCCGCACATGTGGCTCGGGGACCACACCTGCGGTCTCGCGCCTGCGAGCTGGGGCTCGCACCTGCGGAACTAGATGGGAAGGGCTGGGTTCGCACCTGCGGAGGGATGGCCGCACCAGCGGTTCTACTCCTGCGGACTTTTGTCCGCACCTGCAAGAAAGGGGGACCTCACCTGGGGTCGCACTTGCGATGCTTGGGACCGCAGGAGCATCCCGCACCTGCGACTGGGCAACTGCATCTGCGGTCACACCAGATTAGGTGCACCAGCAGCTATTTTAGCTGGTTTTTAGCCCCGTTAGGTGCCCGGGAGGCCCCTGGGCCCACCCGAGCCCTCGTCCAAATATACCAACAAGTCCCAAATCATAATAGGGACTCGTTCGAGCCTTCGGAACAACCAAAACAACGCTAAAACTCAAAATCACACCTCAAAACCCAAAGAACCAAACTTAGGAACTTTAAGTTTTCTAGACTTCGCTAACAACTTGCCGAACCGACCTATACTACTCGGAATGACACCAAATTTTACAGGCAAGTCATAAATTATATAACATAACTATTCCCGATCTTGAAATTCCATTCGGACCATGATAACACAAAAACACACCCAAAACCACAATAGGAACTTAAGGAACTTCTTATTTCAATATTGGGCGCCGAAAAACTCCCGGGTCATCAGAAACCTACCCCGAGCATACGCCCAGGTCCAAAATCATCACACAAAGCTACCGGAACCGACGAAACTCGATTCTGAGGTCGTTTGCCCAAAATGTTGACCGAAGTCAAACTTGGCCTTAAAGTCCAACCTTAAGGAACCATTTGTTCCTATAGCACTCTACACACCTCCGAATCTCGGACCACAAATCCCAGCAAGTCATAAATCATAAAAAAGCCTCTATGGGAAGTTTTATTTAGGGGAACAGGGTTCGATAACGCAAAACGACCGGTCAGGTCGTTACAGCATTTTTCATCACTTTAACTATTTTTATAAATTATTTTTTATCAAATTAAATGGGCATTTAACATATAGCCTCTTTTATTAATTTTTCGGACCTTAGCCCAATGACTACCCTAGCCCAATAACCCATAAACCATTACCTATAACCCATAACCCAAACCAATACCCAATTCTTATAACCCGCCCCAACCTAAGAACCAATCCTGGCCGTTGATCTTAGAATATCAACGGTCCAGAAACCCTTTTCCTGTTTTAATTACACCCCTAATCCTAACTCTACCCCATTTTTCACGAACCCACCGCCTTTGAATCCCTTCTCTCATCTCTTCTCTCTCACATCCTCTAACCCTAGCCCACAGTCACAAATCCCCTCTTGATTCATGGGGTTTTCCTTTGATCCTCTGCCTTATCTGGCCTCATCCCTCACTGGTTGTATGATTTTCATGTAGCTTGATGTGAATCTCAGAGGCTCGAACCAAATCTGGTTCAAAGGCTATCATTTCTTAATTATTTTGTCTATGTTCACTCTGATATCTGTTAGTATGAACATCTCATATTTTTAGGGTTTCAAATCTCCAGTTCAAACCAGATTTGGTTCGCTTCTATTTATTTTCATGAACCTGGCTATTTTTCTGGTTGAATCCGTTTAGATCTCTCTAGATCTGAAGCGATTTTGTGTGTATTTGTTACTTCTCCCCTAAAATTTTCTGTTTTACCATTATTGTCGACCGATTTCACTTACCCTAAAAGCTAGGGTTGTGGTTCTGATGGATTTCTACGAAAAAAGATTTTAAACATTTAAATGTTTTCATCTCTAATTCTTTTTATTTACTTTTTCGACTGATTTTTGATTAAGCTCCATTTATCTGTCTTTGTAGTTCCTAGAGTTTCGATTATTTGGCTATTTATTCTACTGTTTTGCCTTTTACCTTTAACTCTACCAATTAAAGTGTTAATTGACTTACTTACCTAAATTAGGATTTGAATTTAGTACCCGTATTTCCTTATTAAGACTTTTACTTGTTCTTACCTTATTTATGTACCCGTACTACTGGCTGATTTTGTGTTCTAACTCCTAATTGGTTTTGAAATTAGTTCTTGCCTTGTTTAAACTTATTCTTAGCTACTGATTAACTCCGTGTGAGATTTTCCTTAAATTAAGCGGTGATTACTCATTTCTGTCATGTTAATTGATTCATGTTGACCTTAATTGATTGATTAATTAATTTTCATGCCTTATTCGTGTGTGATTGGTTCATTACTTGTTTTACTCCATTTTTATGCTATAAAAATCCTTTCTTTGTTCTGATTTCAACACGCTTGACAACCCCTTTCTGAACAATTTTTACAACTCTCAAGCTTTATATTCCTCCAAGAAACTTATGTTCTCTTTTTGTCCTACCGCTCTAATTTATGTACTGGTCGGCCGGCTGGAAGCCAAGGCCAGATTCTCTGGAATTTTAGGTTCCATTGCATTCATGTTTGCTTTTTTCTCGACTGGTATGCCTTAACTCCTAGTATTTTATTATTTTTTTATATGCTTTATTCAACTAGTCTATTTCAACTTTAACATGATTTTGTTTGCTATGTGAATACATGATTCCACTCAGTGATACTATTAAGCTAAGTTATCTTTAATAATATGAAACTCTTCCTAATTCAGTTCCCTGTTCTGAACTTTGCTAGAAATATGTGATCAATGTGTGGCTAATTCATGTGCCCTATTTGTTTACTAATTATTTTTGTGCTTAAGCCATGGTTGTTTAATATTAACATCTAGCCTAATCAAAAATGCAAACTTGTTTGAACTATATGCTGAACATGATTCTTGTTTATTCTTTGGTGCAGTTCTGTTACTATTCTGTATGCACAGTTTTCCAAATGTCCCCCTTACCCCCTATTTACTGGTTTTCAAACTTCTACTCTTAGTTATCTAGGTTCCTACCACCCCCAGTGTAAGTACCGCCTAGGGTCCTTGAGACTCCTCCGAACTCTGACACATTGGGGCTGGTATTCCAATCTTGTATGAACTGTTTCTTTAAGTTTGGTCCTGGTGTGAGCATTGCTCGGGGTCCCTGAGGCCCTTGGGAACTTTGACGCACTAGGAACCTAATTCTATGTGCCATGGATGGACTACCTATATACTTTAGACTTGCTTTGCTTGAAGGCCTGGTTTCAAGGTTAATATTGGTCCTATGAAGGCTCCCTATAGTATAATGAATTTTACTGTGTAATTTATTCATTATTGGGTTGTAATAATGTAATAGTCTCTATAATAAATAGATCTGGTGTTATTAGTAAAAGCTGGGGGGTTTATATATCTTTGCTAAAAAAACTCGGGCATAAATCCTGCCTATAGGTCTATTGTGTTGGTTCCTTATGTGCATGTTACTGTTCATTTAGAGATCCTGCCTATAGGATGTTTTTCTGACTATTTGTGACTCTGAATCTTCATATTTTTTTCATATTAGAGACACTGCCTATAGGTCTTTTGTTAATTCTGCATTAGAATCCATGTTCATAGGATCTACACATATTTCCAATCTCAACGTGCATTAGTAATCATGTATATAGGATCATATTTGTATGAATTAATAAACTTTCCGGGTAACTTGCCTAAAATTCTGCCCACATGTGATTAATAGAATTCATGCCTATAGGGATTTAAAATCAGTTTCAATTTAGATATCATGCCTATAGCAAATATAAAAATCATTTTCTTCAATTTAGATGCCATGTCTATAGGAAATAAACAAATCAGTTTCAACACTTAGAAATCATGCCTATAGGAGTTAATTAATTCTGCAAATTAGGAAGCATGCTTATAGGATTTAAAAAGATAAAACTTGTCTTTATGAGCAATTTGCTTAGAAACCACATTATATGTTTATAAGTAATAGTTGTAGATGTCATGCCTATAGGATTCTGCTCAGGTTATCACTTAGGCAAACCTGTAGGGTTTCTAAGGATTTTGCGCCTAAAAGTGTGACATCTTGCTGCCTGAAATGTGCCCAGATTCAAAGCTTAATAAAATCAATAGGCAAGCCAGTAGGTCCCAATGCTCGTTTTAATAAACTGGTTTCTTACATTCTGTTTATGCCCATATAGATATCTTGCCTATAGGTTCCTAAATTAATGAAATTTGAACTGCGTGCATTTGTTTGTCACGACCCAAATTCCCAATCCACGGGATCATGATGACGCCTAACACAATACTTGCTAGGCAAGCCAATGTTAGAAATTTAATTATCTATTTTCTCTTAAAATTTACCTATACATAACAGAACAATTTTAAAGATAAATTGAATCTAATATTTCCCAATAAGTAACTCCATGAATAATAATAATAACCGAATAAAAATCTGAACCTCGAACTAAATATATATAACCATAAGCCTACCTAGGTCCTGGTGTCACAATTCACAAACTACTAAGAATACTACAAATAATGGGCTGAAATAAGTATATATGTCTGTTTTGAATGAAATAAACCAGCAATTAAATAGTGTAGAGAAGACTCCAGGAGTCTGCGAACGCCAGCAGATCTACCTCTTGTCTCCAATGAAAATGCGCAGCTACTAAAATCCCCTAACTATGGTAGGTACCTGGATCTGCACAAAAGAGTGCAGAGTGTAGTATCAGTACAACCGACCCCATGTACTGAGTAAGTGAAGAGCCTAACCTCGACGAAGTGGTGACGAGGCTACACCGGGGCATTAACAATATAACATGTGAACAATATATAATAAAGCAAGAAAGAAATAATAATAATAATAATAATAATAAAAAATTAAATAACCAGTAACTTGAAACAGTAAATAAAAACAACTCGGATAATTCTTTTCAAATATCAGCTGTAATCAACTCCTCAAATTTTCCAAGTTTTGATTTACATCACAGTAAAAATCAGAGTATGAAAACCTTTTTAATAAAACCAGAGTTTTCCAAATCCTTTTTTTTTTTTTGAAAATCATTAAAACATAAATATTCTCCCTTATCGTCTCTTGTTGCGGCGCGCAACCCGCTCCCACCTGTCCACCCTTATTGCTCCTCCCTATATATATATCACCCTTATTTCTCCTGTTGTGGTGTGCAACCCGTTCCCACCTATCCACCCTTATCACTCCTTGTTGCGGCGTGCAACCCGCTCCCACCAGACATATCATATCAGCTTATTTATGAAAACTTTCACAATTCAGGCCAAGCCTTTCAAAACATTTTTGTATCAACAGTTGTAAACAAAAACTGTAAAACTCATAAACTTCATCAATTATCATTTCACAACGAAACCAATCGAAAATTATATACATATCGTAACACTGACATCCAGCTCAATCCTTATGTAACACAACAAAACCAAGAGAACATCCAACACTTCCAAAATACTTGAATCAATACTTAAAAATAAGTTAACGAATCCAAATCGACATATAAAAATCAATGATCATGAAACAATTAAACCCGGAAGCAAATAATTGGAAACGGGGAAAGGGATCATGTTAAGCAAATAATTTGGGGGCGCATAGATACTCGTCACCTCACCTATACACCACACACATGAAATTTCACATAGCAATTAAGTTGGGGATTCCTATTCCCTCAAGTAGAGGTTAAACCAAGCACTTACTGAAATTCGCAGGCCACTCACTGCTCAATTAGCGCTTTTCCTTTCGAATTCACTTCCAACACACTCGAATCTAATAATAATTAGCTTGATATCATTAATTAAGTCTAAAGGAAGTAACTTTACTGAAAATTTATGATTTTCCTAAGTTTTCTCAATAAAGTTAAAAATCGACCCCGGGCCCGCTTGGTCCAAACTCGGGATTCAGACCAAATTACGTTTACCCATTCACCCCCGAGCCCGAATATGCAATTAGTTTCGAAATCTAACCCCAATTTGAGGTCAAAATTTTATTTTTAGAAAGTTTCCTAATTCTACCCAAACCCTCAATTTTTACCATGAAAACTCTTGATTTTCGATTGAAAAGTGATGAAAAACATTGGGTAATTGAAAGAGAAGAGTTTAGGATTGTTTACTAACACATTCGGGATGAATTTGTGTGAAGAAAATCAACTCTAGGTCTTTGTAGTTCGAAAATAGGTGAAAATAGGTTATGTCCGAATTTTAAAACTGTTTTTATATGACTAAGCAGGCCTTCATCGCGTTTGCGATGGGCCTGCCGCGTTCGCGATGGGTTAGGCCCAATGGCCTTCGCGTTCGCGACCAGCTGGCCGCGTTTGCATAGAGAAAGGAAACTACCCTCCTCCAAGTCTCGTTTACACAGTGTCTTCGGGTGGCCTGGACGCGTTCGCGAAGCTTTAGCCCACCTATGCTCCGCGTTCGTGTCCTGAGCTCCGTGTTCGCAGAGAACAAAAATGGCCCCATTGCACTTTACTCTGCGCGTTCGCGAGTGAAGCAACGCGAACGTGAAGAACAATTTACATGCGCACCAGAAACAGTCATGAAAACAAAATTTCTTAAGTGTAAAACATCCCGTAGCCTACCCAAAACTCACCCGAGCCCTCGGGGCTCCAAACCAAACATGCACGCAAGTCTAAAAATATCATACGAACTTGCTTGTACGATCAAATCATGAAAATAACATCTAAAACTATGAGTTTAAACTCAAAGCTCATCATTTTTCTCAAGAACACTCAAATTTCACTATTTCTCAACGGGACGTCCAAATCATGTCAAATCAACTTCGATTCTCACCAAATTTCACAGATAGTACTTAAATACTATAACAATCTGTATCGGGCTTCGGAACAAAAATACGGGCCAGATATCATGGTTTCAAATATTAATTCATTTCTTCATTTCATTAAAATTCCAGCAAAAAATTTTCTTTAAAAATTGATTTCTAAGGCTAGGGAACTCAGATTCCAATTCGGGGCATACGCCCAAGTCCCATATTTTACTGCGGACCTCCCCGGATCGTCTGTAAACAGATCCGAGTCCATTCACTAAAAATTTTGAAGCAAGTCAACTAAAACTAAATTCCAAAATTTATTATTTTTCATATTTTCACATAGAAGCTTTCTGGTTTCACGCCTGGACTGTTCACGTAAATCGAGGTAAATAAAATTAATATTTTTTAAGGCTAATGAGCCTGGAACGGAGTCTTAATTTATAAGATGACCCTTTGGGTCATCACAATCTCCACCTCTAAAACAAACGTTTGTCCTCGAACGGACATAGAAAATTATCTACTCTGAATGTACGACTCGGACTCCCAAGTAGCTGCCTCAACAGGATGAACCCTCCACTACACTCGAACTGAAGGATAACTCTTTAATCTCAACTGACGAACCTGTCGGTCTAGAATGGTTACCGGCTCCTCCTCATAAGTCAAATCTTTGTCCAATTGGACAGAGTTGAATCTAACATGCGGGACGGGTCACCATGATATTTCCGGAGCATAGATACATGAAATATCGGATGAACGGAGGATAAACCTGGAGGCAACGCAAGTCTATAATCTACCTCCCCCACTCTATCAAGAATCTCAAATGACCCGATATACCTAGGTCTCAACTTACCCTTCTTCCCAAATCTCATGACACCCTTCATGGGAGATACCTGAAGTAATACTCTCTCTCCAACCATGAATGCCACATCCCGAACCTTACGATCGGGGTAACTGTCACGACCCAAATTTCCCTCTGTTGGGTATCGTGATGGCACCTAGTCTTAAGGACTAGGTAAGCCTAATACTCATGGAATAACAACAATAATAAACAAAAATCAAATATTTTTCCGAAATGAAAAATTCTTTCTACAATACATATTCCCAAAACTCGGTAGTACAAGTCATAAGCTCTACAGAATTTACCACAGCTTCTAATTGTCGCGCCCCCTCTCTCCTCTACTTTCAGATCGGTCAGGGTTCTTGACACTATTGGTACAACTCATTTCCTTTTGGGATAAGGGATATAAGGATTTGAAGAGTCGCCACCTAACGAATTAAGGTGCGCTAGGGCACCTATTAAGGGTTACGATAACACTAATTGAATAACCAGATATTGGGTAAGGGCTTGAAATTACTCCAAGGGGAAGGTGTTAGTCACCCCCCAAAGTCCACAAGTGTGGTTCCCAGCCAAATAAACTTTGTCAATTTAAGCAAGTAGCAAATAAACAGTCAAAGTATACACATGGAAACAAGTAATGGTTTTGAAAAAATTTGCAGTTTAAGCACACATATGTAGGGGATAGGGGAGTCCTAAGTTGTTTATCCTATAGGATCACATCAATGCAATGCTCGATAATCACTCCTTAGTGAGGGGCTACACGTGTCATTAGCGCATCGGTCATCATATCCATATCTTCCCTTTACCCCACCCCTCAGTGGTTATTAAGCGAATTTATTTAGCGATCTCTATGCATGTTGTTACACGCCCCTTCTTAATGGTCCTAGAGGAATTTAGGACCTATAAGTATAGGTAGTTCTAGAAAGACCCCTAAGGTTTTAAAAGGATAAAATTCTAAGCGACATGCAAGAACAAATAGGACTGATCAGATAAATGCAGGAAAGCAGTTATGAGGCCCAGATTTACCTCCACAAGTAATGCACATAATCAGCACGTCTCAAACACAAACAAGAGGCAGTTTTATTAGACAGGATATCAAGTGAATGTAAATGCACAAAAATATGTAGCTTTATTTTTATAAACATAAAAGCAGGGGCCTAATCTGTTCACCTGCTTATTTTTAAGCATGTTAACCTTTAGACAGTTCAGAAGTTGTTTTACCTAAAAACATGTTGTTCCATGTGTTACGAAAATGCAGGGATGGTTGTCAGTTTTATTTAAAACAGGATAATCATATGTGAGATTGTGCTATACCTTTTCATGAATCAGTAATTTAAACTAGGCGTGGTTAAGCAAATGCAAACAGAGTGCCTAATACATGATTTCTAAATGAACAGAAACGACAGGTTTATGTCAATGATCCTTAAATTAACAGAATTCCTAAGGCATGATTTCTAAATGCACAAAAGAGTTACAAAATGACTGAAACATGATTTTTTTGAACGCACAAGAGTAACAGCTTTTATGTTAACATTGTTTATTGTCCTAGGAGTAGGATTTCTAAGTGATAAACATAAAGCATGGATGAGATGTTGAAATAGTAGACATGAAATCCTAGGAACATGATATCTAGTGCATGTTGGCATGATTTGAATGAATATGTTGGTCCTAAACATGGATTCTAATGCAGATATAAATAATGTAAAGCTTAAAACATGATTTCTACCCAATGATATTAACAGAACTATATAGCTACCCTCCCCATTTCACTAGCCATCCACAATATCTGTTTAAAATAATTATTAAAAACAAATAGCTGAATGAATTACATAAATAGATAGAAAAGAAGTTAAACTATAGGGAGACTGAAGCAGGCCCAAATGTACCCTGAGGATACCAGATGTTCATAACCTCAACAGACAGAGTTTCATAGCCTTTCTCATGTCCGGGTGTGTCAGAGTTCCCTAAGGACCTCAAGGATCCCGGGCAGTGCTCACACAAGAATTTCATAACTAGAATTGAGTAAGCGCAGTATGGAAGAGCCAGCCCCAGTGCATCAGAGTTCAGAGGGATCTCATAGGAATCCCAAGGCAGCCACACACTGGAGGGGCAGAACCTAAGGACCTAAGAGTAGAGTGAGAGTGCTTGACATAGTTTTGAAAAGGTTTTAATATGAAAACAATATTGAAAAAGAACTCAGTTGAGTGAACTGGGGACACATAGGGCATGCACAGTGAACATATAACAAGTACAAACATAGAGGTTTTGTAGGGGTTTACGGGATTAGGGGATAGCTAATGGTACCAACACAGTATGAATTCCAGAACAAACAGCTGAGGACAGAGTTAAACATAGAGTCAGACAACTTAAGGTAACAAAATTGCTTTGCAAAGAAAGGTTCATACTAGAAACCAGACAAACATAAATAGAGCATAGTCGGGATGGGACATGCTATAAAGGGATTAAACAACTTCATAAACATGATGATCCTAAGTTGAATTAGGGTAGAACTAATATGCTAAGTGAAGCAGTAATGTAAACAGGTTAGTTACATGTTTGAAAAGCTAAACAATAGACAGAAGTAGACTGATGATTAGTAAACTAAAGCAAAAGGTAAACACAATGAGTTTGGAACTTGGATTTAAATCATAACATACCAGTTAAAGAGAGCAAATACTAAGTATAGGGCAGTAGAGTGCAATAATGCCTTGGTTGCAGCCGGCTAATTCAATTGAAGAAGCAAGTAGCAAGAAATAGCAGAAAGTTTTTAAGTGTGAGAGAGAATTTTTGAACCAGTGAGTTCGTGTGTCTAATGAGAGTAGAAGAGAGCATATATATAGCAGTTTGAAATCTAGGTAAATAAGGTAAGAGTCAAAATTGTTCAGTAATTGAAGAACTCAGAATCAGTTAGAGTAAAAATCAGTGCAAGTACTCCTTCAATTAAGGGAGTTAACTTCAAACGGTAAAAGACAGGTAACAAATAAGGAAGACGATCATATATGGCTGAAATATAGCTAAGAAAATAGTTCAAACACAGTACAGGTATAGAGTAGGCGATTAAGGCTAGGTACATAAGGTTCTAATTAAGGAAATAACATAAGAATCAATTAACAGTATAGTCAACCACTTAATTAAGGCAAGAAAATAATTTAGAAGTCGGCAATCAGTAAAGGGCATCAATCAGAGGAAATCGGTAAAGGGTTTCAATTACAGGAAATTAGGGATTCAACTACAGGAAATTAGGGATTCAAACAAAATAGCACTGATTAAAGGAAACTACTACAAACTTCTGGAATAAACATAGTATAGGCAGGGAGAAGCAAAATCAAAAAACCTAATGAGCATAACGGGGTAGAAATCATGGAAATTGAGAAATATTCATGAGAAAAAGACATGCATACAAATCAAACGAACAAATCAGCGTAGACAGACTCAGAATCCATAACTAAGACAAGAAATTAGGAGTTTTAGCACAGTTAATCAGGTTAAAGGGAAAACCTAAATAAACCGTTTAAACATAGTAAATATTATAGAATAACACTTAAAATCATAGGAAAAGTCGTTTTGAAAAGGGGGGTTAAGAAACCCTAGTTATGGAGACGAAGAGACGTTTTGAAAAGATCAGAAAGTTCTCATGGAAAACAGTAAAATAACTCAGAATACTCTTAGATCTGTTACAGATCTAACGATTTAAGATATAAAAATAGGGTTTCAGATAAGAATAACCCTAAGGTAGAGAGATTCCGGCTTAAAAACCATAGATCTAGCCGGAAAAAGAAAGATCTTACTCAATCGAGCCATGGAGGCCTGAGAATGGTAAGCACGGACTCAGGGGAGGGATGTGGACGGCCACTGGTCCCTTGAGGACCTCGAGACAACAAGAAATCGGGCATGGGAGGATCCATAGAGGCTAGGGGTGGTAGAGAACCACCATTGTTATCCGCGAGGGCAGTCAGCGAGGGGAAGCTAAGTTAGGGCAGAGGGAGCTTGAGAGAGAATGGGAGAGTGTGACGGCGGAGAGAATGAGAGAATGAAGGGTTAGGGGGGTTGTCCGTTTAGGTTAATTAAGGTAAGATTCAATTCGGGCCGTTGATCAAAATTGATCAACGGCCAATATCTAACTAGCAATGGGTCGGGTAGTGTTTAGCTTTTGGGCTTGGGCGCTTGGGCTGGTTTAATTAAGGTATTTGGGCTGATTTTAATAGGTTGTATTTGAATTTAAAATTGGATATTTGTTAAATACCAAGATAACTTAATTAAAATAATTACTAATTATAAAAATGAATCTATGCATAGAAATAACTTAAAAATGATTATTTGGTATTTAAAAATATAAAGGACTAATTTCTAGTAAGAAATAGTACAATATTATATGCATGGGCTATAGTTGCAAAGTTATTGCAATTATAGCCTAAAGGTACCAATTTGGTTATTTATGGAATAATTTGGTCTTACTAGGGCCATAAATAATAAATTAAATCAAGAAATATTTTTGAAATAATTTGTGATGCAATATTGTAATTATTTATTGGAAATAAAATACTGGACAAATTAATAAAAATGTACAAAAATTATGGAAAAATATCAATTGCTACTAATGCATGATTTTGAAGGTATGTATGAAATTTTAAAAATATTTTGGGAAAAAATGGGTATCAACAGTTGTCCCTCTTTACCCGGAAAAGATGAAAGAGTTGTCGGGTAATGATATGATGGCCAATTTTGACCAAGTGAAACGGTTTGAGAGACTTAGGCCATACCCTGGCTTTTGAGCTGCCTACATATCCCTGGTTTTATAGAAATCAGGTCGTATGTATTTCCGGATTCACCGGTGAAGTCATTACAAGAACGGATGCAATATCTAGGGGTGGGCGAATGAACGGTTCACGGGAGAGGTTATGTATGATATGGTTGGAAGAAATGGAGCGGGATCGCTCCTGCAGGGATAGCCGTTACTCACCGGGTTACCTGCAAATAATAATACTACAAGCATATATTGTGCATAAATTTAAACATGATGCAGGTTCCCGTTGGACTATGAAAGTCGTCTTTGGACAGTTAGGAATGACGTCCTTAGACCATGATATCCTGGGACATGAATCGTTTGATGAGAGATTTGCAGGCCATGAAATGATGTTCTCGGGCCATGACGATGGTGCCTCCGAACTATGACGCCTTTGAATAATGATATGCAAATTGAGAGAGATCCTCAGGCCATGACATGGTGTCTTCCGGCTATGAGGATGATGTCGTTAGACTATGACGCCTTTGGACAATTTGGCGATATTTTAGCCCATGAGATGCAATAATATGATGTCAACAAGACAAGGCTTAGTCTTGCGAATTGGGGGGAAGAGCTTAGCCCGAAAGAGAAGCAAAGTAAATAATGCTTGAGAGACAACGCGTAGTCTCGGTGAAAAAGTAAATTGGAGGCAGAGCTTAGCCTCATGCAAGTATGGAGACAGAGCTTAGTTTCATGCAAATGAAGGCAAAGATTAGCCTTATGCAGATGGAGACAGAGCTTAGTCTCATGCAGGGGAAGGCAGCAATTAGCCTTATGCAAGGGGAAGGAAGAGCTTATCCTTATGTAGGTGGAGACAGATCTTAGTCTCATGCAGGGGAAGGCAGCGATTAGCCTTATGCAAGGGGAAGGCAGAGTTTAACCTTATGTAGGTGGATACAGAGCTTAGTCTCATGCAGGGGAAGGCAGCGATTAGCCTTATGCAAGGGGAAGGCAGAGTTTAGCCTTATGCAAGTGGATGTAGAGCTTAACCTCATGCAAGATGGAGGCGGCGATTAGGCTTATACAGAAGAGTAAATAGCAGATGATAGTAGAATTTCTTAGCTGGTAGCAGATTTTGATATTGCGATTGTTGTGAGAATTGTGACTACAGGAGAATTGTGACTTTGAAGCGTGTTTATCCTTTCGGTAATTGAACCTGTTTTGAGAATTGTGACTTTGAAGCGTGTTTATCCTTTGTTCCTGCATCCAAAGAAAAATCGTGAGTTTTGTAGATGGGGAAGGTCTTTTCGTATCCCCGTTGGCTTTGCTTGACTCGTTCTGCTTGGCCTGATGATCCTGTTCAAGTTATCGGGGTAGCGTTTGCGAAACAGAGCTATTTTGAAAGCAAGCATGCATGATTTTGCAAAGACATAGTATGAAATATATTTTAAGAAATAAGATAAACCGACGACTGTGACACGGTTAAAGACATTGAAACCTCTCATGTTACGGAATTTTTAGGGTCCTCAAAATTCTGCCCCAGTTAGAAGGGTTGACGTTTCTAACTGTTGCGCATGCTACGGTCGGTTGAACTTGCTTCAGAATTTTGAGGGACCTCCTNCATGAGAGCTCCACCCGTCAGTACTCGATGAACCATATACGGACCTTTCCAGTTGGGAGAGAATTTCTCTTTGGCCACATATTGATGTGGAAAGATCTTATTTAACTCCAGTTGCCCCAGTGTGAACTGTCTTGGCTTGACTTTTTTGCTGAAGGCTCTGGTCATTCTACTCTGATAAAGTTGTCTGTGACAAATTGCATTCATCATTTTCCCGTCTATGAGGGCTAACTGATCATAACAACTTTTTATCCATTCTGCATCACTGAGCTCCGCTTCTTGTATGATTCTTAAGGAAGGAATTTCCACTTCAACAGGAATAACAGCTTCCGTACCATAAACCAACAAGTTAAGGAGTTGCCCCAGTTGATGTGCGGACTATGGTGCGGTATCCCAGTATAGCAAATGATAGCTTTTCGTGCCACTGTCTGTGTTTTGCTATCATCTTTCTCAATATCTTCTTGATGTTCTTGTTGGCGGCTTCTACAACTCCATTCATCTGAGGTCTATAGGCTGTGGAATTCTTGTGCTTGATTTTGAAAGTCTCGCACATTGCTTTCATTAGATCATTGTTTAGATTCGAGCCGTTGTCGGTGATGATTGATTCTGGAACTCCAAACCGACAAACAATATGGTCGCGGACAAAGT
>ML435797.1:37809-76632 GCA_005239525.1 Nicotiana knightiana
GGGGGGGAATGAGATTTTTATTGAATTGTGACTGAACCCATAGGCTTGTCTACGTATCCCTTATTAAACAGGAATCAAGTCGGGCGCAATTCAGTTTACATCATTTAAGAAAGCATAAAGAGTTACACATAGTAGCGCTTGACTGCATCGGAATTGATTGGTTTTGGCCAGACTTCTCCGTCCATTTCTGCAAGCATGAGAGCTCCACCCGTCAGTACTCGATGAACCATATACGGACCTTTCCAGTTGGGAGAGAATTTCTCTTTGGCCACATATTGATGTGGAAAGATCTTATTTAACTCCAGTTGCCCCAGTGTGAACTGTCTTGGCTTGACTTTTTTGCTGAAGGCTCTGGTCATTCTACTCTGATAAAGTTGTCTGTGACAAATTGCATTCATCATTTTCCCGTCTATGAGGGCTAACTGATCATAACAACTTTTTATCCATTCTGCATCACTGAGCTCCGCTTCTTGTATGATTCTTAAGGAAGGAATTTCCACTTCAACAGGAATAACAGCTTCCGTACCATAAACCAACAAGTTAAGGAGTTGCCCCAGTTGATGTGCGGACTATGGTGCGGTATCCCAGTATAGCAAATGATAGCTTTTCGTGCCACTGTCTGTGTTTTGCTATCATCTTTCTCAATATCTTCTTGATGTTCTTGTTGGCGGCTTCTACAACTCCATTCATCTGAGGTCTATAGGCTGTGGAATTCTTGTGCTTGATTTTGAAAGTCTCGCACATTGCTTTCATTAGATCATTGTTTAGATTCGAGCCGTTGTCGGTGATGATTGATTCTGGAACTCCAAACCGACAAACAATATGGTCGCGGACAAAGTTTGCCATAACTTTCTTAGTCACTATTTTGTAAGATGTTGCTTCGACCCATTTGGTAAAGTAATCAATAGCTACTAAGATGAACTTGTGTCCATTTGAGGCTGTAGGCTCGATCGGTCCAATAACGTCCATTCCCCAGGCGACGAATGGACAAGGCGAGCTTGTTGCATTGAGCGCATTTGGGGGTACCTTTATCATATCTGCATGTACCTGACATCGATAGCATTTCCGGACATACTGGATGCAGTCCGTTTCCATGGTCATCCAGAAGTAACCGGCTATGAGTATCTTCTTGGCCAAGACAAAACCATTCATATGTGGGCCGCAAGTTCCAGCATTTCAAGTAGTCTGGAGGCTTCTTTTGCATCGACACATCTCAATAATCCCAAATCGGGAGTTCTCTTGTACAGGGTTCCTCCGCTGTGAAAGAAACTGTTGGACAATCTCCAAAGCGTGTGTTTCTGAGTATGATTCGCAAGCTCTGGGTACTCTCCCTTTGACAAATACTCCTTGATATCATGGAACCATGGTTTTCTCTCCTTTTCTTCTTCAACATGGGAAAAATATGCCAGCTGGCTATGGATCTTTACTGGAATAGGATCATTAAAGTTCTTATCTGGATGTTGTATCATGGATGATAGGGTGTCCAGTACATCGGCAAACTCGTTCTGAATTTTGGGGACGTGCCAAAATTCTGTCTTTGTGAACCTCTTTCTCAATTCCTACACGTGGTGCAGATACGGCAGTAACTTGGAATTCTTGGTAGCCCATTATCCTTGTACTTGGTGTATTAGCATGTGTGAATCACCAATTACTAGCAGCTCTTGAATATTCATGTCAATGGCCATGTTGAGACCTAGGATGCAGGCTTCATACTCTGCCATATTGTTGGTGTAGAGGAATATGAGTTTATCAGATACGGGATAATGTTGGCCAGTCTCCGACACCAAGACTACTTCAATACCGACCCCTTTGAAATTGGCTCCTCCGTCGAAGAACATTCTCCAGCTGTCATACGATTCAGCAATGTCTTCTCCTATGAATAATACTTCCTCATCAGGAAAATATGTTTTCAGAGGTTCGTATTCTCCTCCCACAGGGTTCTCGGCAAGATGATCAGCCAATGCTTGTCTCTTGACCGCTTTCTGAGTCACATACACGATGTCAAATTCACTTAACAGGATTTTCCACATGGCCAGATTGCCAGTGGGCATGAGCTTCTGAAAGATGTACTTCAAGGGATCCATCCTTGATATGAGATATGTCGTGTAGGCATAGAAGTAGTGCCTCAGCTTCTGGGCTACCCAGGTTAGAGCACAGTAGGTACGCTCCAGTAAAGACTATTGTGCCTCGTATGGAGTGAACGCCTTACTCAAATAATAGATAGCATGTTCCTTTCTTCCTGTCTCGTCGTTCTTCCCCAGAACGTAGCCGAAAGCTCCATCTAATACTGCAAGGTAGAGTAGCAAGGGTCTACCTGGCTCTGGCAGGACCAAAATTGGTGGCGTTGACAAGTATTCCTTGATTCTGTCGAAAGTTTTTGACAATCCTCGGTCCATTTAGTTTCAGCATCCTTCTTTAACATCTTGAAAATAGGTTCACATATGACCGTGGACTGGGCTATGAACCGGCTGATGTAGTTAAGGCGCCCCAAGAAACTCATCACATCTTTCTTGTTCTTTGGCGGTGGTAATTCTTGGATGTCTTTGACTTTTAACGAATCCAGTTCTATTTCTCGGCGGCTGACGATGAACCCAAGCAGTTTTCCGATAGGAACACCCGAATACACATTTCACAGGGTTTAATTTCAGGTTGTATTTCCGCAACCTGTTGAAGAACCTCCCCAGACCTGCTATATGGTCGGTGGCTTTCTTGGACTTGATAATGACTTCGTCCATATATACCTTGATCTCTTTATGTATCATGTCATGGAAGATAGTGGCCATAGCCCTCATATCAGTGGCCCCAGCATTCCTTAAGCCGAATGGCATCATTTTATAACAGTAGTCTCCCCATGGTGTGATGAAAGCCATTTTCTCAGCATTTTCTTCATCCATCCAAATCTGATGGTATCCGGCAAAACAATCCACGAACGACTGAAGTTCATGCTTTGCACAATTGTCAATCAGGATGTGTATGTTTGGAAGGGAGAAATCATCCTTTGGACTTGCCCGGTTGAGATCCCGATAGTCGACACAAACCCTAACTTCTTTGTCTTTCTTGGGCACTGGCACGATGTTAGCTAACTATGTTGGATATTCAACTACCCTGAGGACCTTGGCGTTGATTTGCTTGGTAACTTCCTCTTTGATTTTATGACTTATATTAGGCTTGAACTTTCTGAGCTTCTGTTTTACCGGCGAGCACATTGGATTGGTCGGCAACTTGTGAGCCACAATGGATGTACTTAGACCAGTCATGTCGTCGTACGACCATGCAAATATGTCTTCATACTCTTTCAAGAATTGGGTGTATTCCTCTTTCTCTGATGGAGACAAATGGATGCTGATGCAAGTTTCTTTGACAGTCTCTGAATCTCCCAGGTTGACCACCTCAGTTTTGTCCAGGTTGGACTTAGATCTGTTCTCGAAATCCTCGACTTCTATGACAATTTCATCGGTATGACATCCTCTTCTTCTAAATCGTTGTCCTTTTATTGTGTTGTCCCATTGGATGTCACAGTCATCGGTTCATCAAGACAGGAAATAGTAATGTTGTATAGATAAAGGTAATGAGAGAAAAATGATAATAAATAAATACTGATTCATTGAAATGTAAAAAGCGATTTTGATAATTTAAACAAACGTTTTGGAACATCGGGATTTTATTGGAAAACAAAAAATGCGAAAAGGAAATCGTTAGCAAAAATGAAGTAAATAACGTTGTTCAGCCTTGCTACCCCGGGACTCGTCGCCCTGGATGGTTTGACGGTTCAATTCTTGAGGAATGATCCCTTTCTCACAGCTTGGATGGTAGGGCCTTCTCTTCCTCCTCCTCAACAATAACACAACAGTCCATGTCTTCATCTTCCAGGAATAGATTCTTCAAATCTGCTAGAGTTTCTTCTTCTTCTGACCCCCACATGATGTCAGCCTGCTGGAAAGTCTACTCCAAATATGGTATAGGCTGTTCCAATAGATTGTAGGGACTGCGCCATGGTGGCGACCAGTCTTCGTACTCATGCCAAGTGTATTTGTATACCAGTCCAAAAGTGGTGCCATGGTGCTTCAGCTGTATCGGTTTGGAAATCCCATGAAGATTCTTACCGAGCCCTTTGCCAGGATCGTACCCACTCCAGTTCAATATGCTTTCGATCTTACTATCCCACCACTTGTCCTTGTGTATTGCGTTGACCCGCTCGATGTGGTGATAGGTTTCTCCACCCAGCCTTCTTCTACTTTCAACCACCGGGATGGTCTGGCGACTATAGATAGGTTTGCTTCCATCTCCGTGGATGATTACTTCCTAGCGATTCCATTAAAATTTCACCACCTGATGCAATGTTGATGCCACAGCCCCAGCGGCATGTATCCATGGTCGTCCCAATAACAGGCTATATGACGCGGATACATCTATCACCTGAAATTCAACCTCGAACCATTTAGGTCCCATCTGTAGACAAAGACTAATTTCTCCAATGGTGTCCCTTTGAGAACCGTCAAAAGCCTTCACATTCATGGACCCTTCTCTAATCTTGTACAATCCTTTGCCCAACCTTTTGAGTGTTGTCAATTGGAAAATGTTGAGGTTGGATCCTCCATCGATTGAAACCCTGGTAATGAAATAATCTTCACATTGCACAGTGATGTGCAGCGCCTTGTTGTGACTTAGCCCTTCAGATAGCAGCTCATCCTCGTGGAAAGTGATCTTGTGACTTTCCAGCACCTGTCCTACCATGTTGGACATTTCTCCACTGGTGTTGTTATTAGGAATATATGTTTCGTTCAACACTCTCATCAAAGCATTCATGTGCGCTTTCGAGTTCTGCAGCAATGACATGATGGATATTTGGGTTTGAGTCTTGTTCAACTGATCTATGAATGAATATTCTTTGGCTTGCACCTTTCTCCAAAGATCATCTGGACATGTTTCATAGATAGGTGGCCTATTGGAAGCATGTTTGCTAGACTCTTCCAAGTGTTCAGGTGTATAGACCCTGCCGGTCGTGGTCATCCCCTGTACGGCATCGGCTTCTTCCATCTTGACCTTACCTTTCCTTCTTGCTTCAGCCACGTAGTTCCAAGGTACGGCATTAGTGTTGAAAAGTGGTGGGGTTGACACAGTCACTGTAATTGGTGCATATATCTTCACTTCAAATGGGACAGGTGTCGTGGCAGGTGGCATTACCTCAACCTCAAATGGCACAGGTGCATCCGCAGGTGGTTCCACTTAAAACTTGAATGGGACTGACGCAGCTACCTCAACATGTCCTGACGGATGAATATGGAATATGATGGGATTGAGCGTGACCGCTGGCTTCTTTGGGTCATCACCTTCTTTGATCAATCCGATCGATCCCTCGGGGTCCCATTCTTCCTCTATCTCTATCATGTTGATGCCTCCACCCCTATGGTCTGGGAGCGGATTGTTGCGAATATTGGGAGTAGCTTCCTTTGCTTGGATGACCTTATTATCAATCAGAAACTGGATTTTATCCTTCAGTGAACGGTATTCATCAATTGTATGCCCCTTCATGCCGGAATGGTATGCACAGGTTTTATTGGGTTGACCCATTGGGATGGATTTTCAGGGGTTGCAGCACGGATAGGAGTAACATAGCCAGCAGCTTTTAATCTTTGGTACAGCTGGTCAATAGGTTCAGCAATGGCAGTATATTGCTTGGGCAGCCTGCAGTCAAAATTGGTCGAGGTCTTGGGAAATTTTAGCGATCATGGGGTGAATGGAAGTGAGAGGGTTGAGAGTTGTATGTATGATAAACGGTGGCTGGTTGGGAATATCTAGGAGACGTGGGTTGATAAGCAGGTGGGGGTGACGGTTGGTATGTTGGCGAAGGTATTGGCTGATATATAGGTGGGGGTGCTTGGTATGTGAGTGGGGAAGTTCGGTATACCAACGGGGATTTGGGCCCCTGTGCAACCATTACCGTCCCTGTATCTTTCTTCTTGGATATACCACAAGACTTCAAGGCTTTGTTGGTGGCTTGTAGTGCTTCGAAATTAGTAACCATTCCACTCTTAATCCCTTCTTCAATTCTCTCTCCTGGCTTGATGATGTCAGAGAATTTGTGGTTTTCAATTACCATCAGTCTGTCATAATACTACGGGTCCTATGCCCGGACGAAGAATTTGTTCATTTGTTCTTCATTTAGGGCAGGCCTGACCTTGGCTGCTTCAGATCTCCAGTGAGTGGCATACTCGTGAAAAGTTTCGGTGGGATTCTTCTTGAGGTTCTGGATATAAAATACGCCTGGAGCATTCTCTGTGTTGAACCTGAACCGGTCCATGAAACTTGAGGCCTTGCCTACCCAGTCGGACTACTTCTTAGGGTCTTGGCTGATTTACCAAGACAAAGAATCTCCGGTGAGGCGTCTCATGAATAATTTCATGCGCATATTCTCGTCTCTTCCTATTCCAACCAATTTATTACAATAAGTTCTCAGATGGACCCTGGGATCACCTGTACCGTCGAACATCTTGAACTTAGGAGGTTTGTAACCCTCTGGTAGTTCAAAATCAGGCTTTATGCAGAGATCTTCATAGTTCAATCCCTCAACTCTTTTACTCCCTTCGATGCCCTGGACTCGTCTAGTCAGTTTCTTGAATTCTTCGGCCAAGTTCTTAATGAGCATATCCTTCTCACTGGATTTGGATGTGTATGAAATAAGTTGGGTGGAGTAAGGTTGAGTCTCCACGTATATGGGGTTGTTATGATGGCCTGGCGCCTGAGCATAGAGGTGGTCATTTGTGGAGTTTTGTGGTTCAGGGATTATCAGTGGGGGGTGTTTCTCGGAGTGTGGCAAGTGTTGCATTGTGGTGGAGTAGTTTGATTTTTTGGTGGAGTTATGGGAGGGTTTTGTTTGTTTGGGGTGTTATGAGGAGGTATGGCATTTTGGGTGTTTGGATGATTGACATCTGGAAGACTAAGTGAGAAGGACAGATTCACCAAGTTTCGCACATGTTCAAGTTCCCCTTGGAGTTTTAACAACCTTTGCTCGAGTTGTGACATAGCATCATTCTGAACCTGAGTACTTTGATTGTCAGGAGCTTCTGTTTGTTCAGCTGTCATTGTGTTTTCCTTTCTGATATTGCTCAAATCTTCCATTTTTCCTTTGTCTTTGCCTTTAAGTGGACTCGGAGGAGGAGGAGGAGGAGGGCCCATGGATCTTGTGTGATATGATGATGATGCCAGAATTCACGAACCAACCTTTGGGGAGGGGAATAAAAGAAAGAAAACAAAAGCAAAAACAAAAGGTAGTCAAGTCAGCGAGGATCATGAGAAAATACTGCAGTATTTAAACACACATTGCAGGAATATAAAACTGTGTCCTAATTTGGGGAGCCTCGTTGTGCCCGAGGTAGGCCTAGCAACAAGTTGATTTGGAGAACTTAGATGCCAATAATTGCCTCATATCATTAATGTAAAAGTAGATAAATCTAAAACGACACTGAATAAGATAAGTCACTAATTGCACTTGGCCTTATTACATTTGAAAAAGCAGGTAAATTTAATCTACATGGTCCCAGAAGGACCTTCCCCTGGCTTGATCTTCTTGGCTCTGTCGATCAGGTTCCCCAGGTCGTGCATGCCCAGCAGCAGGTATACTCTTGCTAGATGACCTCCTTCGCTTCCCTCAGCATTCTAGCAGTCAGCGACTCTTTTCTTTGTCTTCGCCTCTAACTCTATCAGGCCCTGCTCCAAATATTCCAACCTCTCATTGTATTTGATAGCCCTTTACTTCCACTCATTGATCAGTTCCATATCAGTATTGTGTTGCTCCAGATTCCTGGCCTCGGACTCATGAACCCTTTTGCGCAGTTTATTGTATTTCACTTGGGCCTCAACAACTTCGTCTATGACCCTGTTTCCCCCACCGATTCTCGGCTCAACTATCCCTGCTATGTTGTCTTCCAACCATGATAGGTAAAAGCGTACATGCGCTGCTTGGTACCTGTCTGGATCGATGGTGCCCTTTTCTATAATAACCTTTAGATGCCACATATGCTGAGCTTCACATTTGTACGGGATGTCTTCGTCCTAAAAATCTTCCATGTAATGACTTATTTTAGAAACTCGTGGTATGACTTGCTTCCTGCATGCCTGTCTCATAACCCTGATGGGAACATAAGGGTATATTCCCCTTAAACCGATAAACACCAGGTGCGGAGCATCCCTCGATCTGATGATGAACTCACTGGTAGGGAACCGTTCGAACATCCATTGAACCTGGTCCTTGGTCAAATTGTCAAAAAACTACGCCTATTCAGTAGCATTTTTTTCTGTTGAGAAAACCTGTCTGGGATATAGGTCATTCTCTTAGGGTGATGGAAGGCTATATGATCATTCCACGCTCTTCGTGGAAACTCTTGACGATATTAACCCCTTTGGAGATGCTCCAATAACCAAACTTGTAGTAGCAGATTATAACCCTCAAAGTGTTTGAACCCCTTCTGACAGCGGTCCAAGGCTCGGTATATGTCTGCTATGATCAGAGGGATAATGGTATATATCTTCCCCTCGATCCCCTCCATTAAGGTTTTGGCTACCATAGCCAGTCTAGTGTGAATCATGTCTTCTTTGCTTGGGAATACTATCATACCCGGGAAGCAAACGACGAACACAAAAATCCTGCGGTGAATATGACCCAAGGAAGTAATAGATAGTTCATCGTGGAAGATACGATAGGATTTTCTATGGCTGTATCGTTCATAGAGATAGTCAAAAGGTATGTAGGACTCTGTCAGGCACTCTAAATCATCGTTCTTTTTCAAACCCATATTTTCAAGAACCCCCTAGCGGCACGGTTTTCCGGCACCAACAAACCTGGACTGTCCCAAGGTAATCCCGCGAATCCCCCTATCTCCTCCAAGAGGGGGGTCATTTATATGTTGCCAAAACGGAACACAGACCTTTCTTTGTCCTTCAATCAAAATATTTTTCGGTTGGATATCCAGTGAAGAGGGTAAATTTCTGAGGACCCTCTTCACATGGCCTTTTTCACCTGGCGAAAGGTCTTCCCACCAATCCAGCAACAATGGTGGTATTCTTTGGACCATGCCGAACCTGTGGACTTCGTGCCTCATTTTTATGCAAAATAGATAAGGTTGGACCCTTTCCTCCTCTGGATTCAACTACTTATACATTAGTGATTAGCATATTGGCATTTATTTCTCCAAATTAATGCACAGATCGTGATCGCATTCGTTGGGATTATAAGAACCCCAGTGGACTTTTGGATAAGGCTGTCTCAAAGGGTTTTTGTGCGGACGACGCATTAACCCAGCTAGGTTTGACCATGATTCATGCACAATATAACAAGAGTAAGGTTTCTATGGGGTTTTAGACTGGTACCCTCAAGAGAACATCTTGAGGGGGAAAGGCATGGAATCGTCGACTGCACCACTGATCGACTAGTTTTACCGCAAATAAGCCTTTCCGAATTTAGGGGGTGATATAAAATAGGAAGAGCGCAACCACCCATCAAACGTTTCTATAGGATTTTTATAGGAACGAGTCGAATATGATGTTGAGCATGACTATGCAACAATAAATAAGCAATAAAAACATGTTGTCATGTATTTGCACGTTATGAAAGCGGTAAATACAACAATTGTGATTGAAAACCAGTTACAAAGGAAAACAAAAAGAAACATGTCAGTTTCATTTAAAAGAATAAATACTTGGGAAAGTAAACAATTAATTGCACATAAAGGGAAAGGAAAAGGATGCAGGTTTTAGCAAAATAAAGAAAAATTCACAAAGCAGTTTGAAATGGTAAAAGCCTAGAAATCCCCAGCAGAGTCGCCATGCTGTCGCGCCCCCCTCTCTCATCTCCTTTCGGATCGGTCAAGGTTCTTGACATTATTGGGACAACTCATTTCCTTTTGGGATAAGGGATGTAAGTATTTGAAGAGTCACCACCTAACGAACTAAGGTGCATTAGGGCACCTATTAAGGGTTAATAACACTAATTGAATAACCAGAGATTGGGTAAGGGTTTGAAATTACTCCAAGGGGAAGGTGTTAGGCACCTCTCAAAGTCCACAACTGTGGTTCCCGGCCAAACAAACTTTGTGAATTTAAGCAATTAGCAAATAAACAGCCAAAGTATACACATGGAAACAAGTAATGGTTTTGAAAAGATTCGCAGTTTAAGCACACATATGTAGGGGATAGGGGAGTCCTAAGTTGTTTATCCTATAGGATCACATTAATGCAATGTCCGGTAATCACTCCTCAGTGAGGGGCTACACGTGGCATTAGCACACCGATCATCATATCCATATCTACCCTTTACCCCTCCACTTAGCGGTTATTAAGTGAATTTATTTAGCGATCTCTATGCATGATGTTACCTGTCCCTTCTTAATGGTCCTGGAGGAATTTAGGACCTCTAAGTATAGGTAGTTCTAGACAGACCCCTAAGGTTTTAAAAGGATAAAATTCTAAGTGACATGCAAGAACAAATGGGACTGATCAGATAAATGCAGGAAAGCAGTTATGAGGCCCAGATTTACCTCCACAAGTAATGCACATAATCAGCACGTCTCAAACACAAACAAGAGGCAGTTTTATTAGACAGGATCCTAAGACAGGATATCTAAGTGAATGTCAATGCACAGAAATATGGAGCTTTATTTTTATAAACTTAGAAGCAGGGGCCTAATCAGTTTGCCTACTGATTTTTAAGCATGTTAACCTTTAGACAGTTCAGAAGTTGTTTTACCTAAAAACATGTTGTTTTAGGTGTTACGAAAATGCACGAATGGTTGTCAGTTTTATTTAAAACAGGATAATCATATGTGAGACTGTGATATACCTTTTCATGAATCACTAGTTTAAACTAAGCGTGGTTAAGCAAATGCAAACAGAGTGCCTAATACATAATTTCTAAATGCACAGAAACGACAGTTTTATGTCAATGATCCTTAAATTAACAGAATTCCTAAGGCATGATTTCTAAATGCACAAAAGAGTTACAGAATGATTGAAACGTGATTTTTTTGAATGCACAAGAGTAACAACTTTTATGTTAACGTTGTTTATTGTCCTAGGAGCAGGATTTCTAAGTGATAAACATAAAACATGGATGAGATGCTTAAACAGTAGACATGAAATCCTAGGAACATGATATCTAGTGCATGTTGGCATGATTTGAATGAATATGTTGGTTCTAAAATATGGATTCTAATGTAGATAAAAATAATGTAAAGCTTAAAACATGCTTTCTACCCGATGATATTAACAGAAATATATAGCTACCCTCCTCATTTCACTAGCCATCCCCAATATCTGCTTACAATAATTATTACAAACCAATAGCTGAATGAATTAAATAAATAGATAGAAAAGAAGAAGTTAAACTATAGGGAGCCTGAAGCAAGCCCAAATGGACCCTGAGGATACCAGATATTCATAACCTTAACGGTCAAAGTTTCATAGCCTTTCTCATGTCCGGGTGTGTCAGAGTTCCCTAAGGACCTCAAGGATCCCGGGCAGTGCTCACAGCCAGATTTCATAACCAGAATTGAGTAAGTGCAGTGTGGAAGAGCCAGCCCTAGTGCATCAGAGTTCATAGGGATCTCACAGAAATCCCAAGGCAGTCACACACTAGAGGGGCAGAACCTAAGTACCTAAGAGTAGAGTGAGAGTGCTTGACATAGTTTTGAAAAGGTTTTAATATGAAAACAGTATTGAAAAAGAACTCAGTTGAGTGAAGAAGTTTTATGAAAATAGAGGGGTTGATTAACAGTAAAATAGTTAAACAAGAACAGTGTCAACCAAACAAACAGCATATCATCCATAGAGCAAGCAGATTCCTCATTAATCAACAATAGACTTTCACACAGGGAAGTTGGGAACTCGGGACACATAGGGCATGCACAGTGAACACATAACAAGCAGAAAAATAGAGGTTTTGTAGGGGTTTATGGGATTAGGGGATAGCTAATGGTACCAACACAGTATGAATTCCAGAACAAACAGTTGAGGACAGAGTTAAACATAGAATTAGACAACTTAAGAAAGGTTTATACTATAAACCAGACAAACATAAATAGAGCAGAGTCGGGATGGGACATGCTATAAAGGGATTAAACAAGTTCATAAACATGTTGATCCTAAGTTGAATTAGGGAAGAACTAATATGCTAAGTGAAGCAGTAATGTAAACAGGTTAGTTACATGTTGAAAAGCTAAACAATAGACAGAAGTAGACTGATGATTAGTAAACTAAAGCAGTAAGTAAACACATTGAGTTGGGAACTTGGGATTTAAATCAGAACATACCAGTTAAAGAGAGCAGATACTAAGTATAGGGCAGTAGAGTGCAATAATTAGCCTTGGCTTGTAGCCGGCTAATTCAATTGAAGCAGCAAGTAACAAGAAATAGCAGAAAGTTTTTAAGTGTGAAAGAGAGTTTTTGAACCAATCAGTCTGTGTGTCTAATGAGAGTAGAAGAGAGCATATATATAGCTGTTTGAAAGCTAGGTAAATAAGGTAAGAGTCAAAATTGTTCAGTAATTGAAGAACTCATAATCAATTAGAGTAAAAATCAGTGCAAGTACTCCTTCAATTAAGGGAGGTAACTTCAAACAGTAAAAGACAGGTAACAAATAAGGAAGGAGATCATATATGGCTGAAATATAGCTAAGAAAATAATTCAAACACAGTACAGGTATAGAGTAAGCGATTAAGGCTAGGTACATAAGGTTCTAATTAAGGAAATAACATAAGAATCAAATAACAGTATAGTCAACCACATAATTAAGGCATGAAAATAATTTAGAAGTCAGAAATCAGTAAAGGGCATCAATCACAGGAAATCGGTAAAGGGTTTCAATTACAAGAAATTAGGGATTCAATTACAGGAAATTAGGGATTCAAACAAAATAGCACTGATTAAAGGAAACTACTACAAAATTCTGGAATAAACATAGTATAGGCAGGGAGAAGAAAAATCAAAAACCATAATGAGCATAACGGGGTAGAAATCACAAAAATTCAGAAGATATTCATGAGAAAAAGACATGCATACAAATCAAACGAACAAATCAGCGTAGACAGACTCAGAATCCAGAACTAAGCCAAGAAATTAGGGGTTTTAGCACAGTTAATCAGGTTAAAGGGAAAACCTAAATAAATCGTCTAAACATAGTAAATATTATAGAATAGCACTTAAAATCATAGGAAAAGTCGTTTTGAAAAAGGGGGTTAAGAAACCCTAGTTATGGAGACGAAGAGACGTTTTGAAAAGATCAGAAAGTTCTCATGGATAACAGTAAAATAACTCAGAATACACTTAGATATGTTACAGATCTAACGAGTTAAGATATAAAAATAGGGTTTCAGAGAAGAATACCCAAGAGGTAGAGAGATTCCGGCTTAGAAACCATATATCTAGCCGGAAAAAGAAAGATCTTACTCAATCGAGCCATGGCGGCCTGAGAATGGTAAGCACGGACTCAGGGGAGGGAAGTGAACGGCCATTAGCCCCTAGAGGACCTCGAGACAGCAAGAAACCGGGCATGGGAGGAGCCATAGAGGCTAGGGGTGGTAGAGAACCACCATTGTTACCGGCGAGGGCAGCCGGCGAGGGTAAGCTAGGGTTAGGGCAGAGGGAGCTTGGGAGAGAATGGGAGGGTATGACGGCGGAGAGAATGAGAGAATGAAGGGTTTGGGGGGTAGGTCGTTTAGGTTAATTAAGGTAAGATTAAATCCGGCTCGTTGATCAAAATTGATAGATGGCCAAGATCTAACCAGCATGGGGTCGGGTAGTGTTTAGGTTTTGGGTTTGGGCATTTGGGCTGGTTTAATTAAGGTATTTGGGCTGATTTTAATAGGTTGTAATTGAATTAAAAATGGGCTATTTGTTAAATACCAAGATAACTTAATTAAAATAATTTTATAAAATAATTACTAATTATAAAAATGAATTCTATGCATAGAAATAATTTTAAAATGATTATTTGGTATTTAAAAATATAAAGGACTAATTTCTGGTAATAAATAGTACAAACTTATATGCATGGGCTATAATTATAAAGTTATTGCAGTTATAGCCAAAAGGTGTCAATTTGGCTTTTTATGAAATAATTTGGTCTTAATATGGCCATAAATAATAAGTTAAATCAAAAAATATTTTTGAAATCATCTGTGATGCAATTTTGTAATTATTTATTGGAAATAAAATACTGGACAAATTAATAAAAATGTAGAAAAATTATGAAAAAATACCAATTGCTACTAATGCATGATTTTGAAAGGTATGTATGCAATTTTAAAAATATTTTGGTAAAAATTGGGTATCAACACTAATTACAATTTTTTGGAAATAAGTAAAAACAGTGTAAATACAAAATAGGAAGGTGACTCTGAAGCCTGCGAACGCGACGACAGGTTTACCTTGAGTCTCCTCAGCAAGAATCTGCATAGCTACTAATGGTCAATACCTGGATCTGCACAAAAATATGCAGAAATGTAGAATGAGCACACCACAGAGGTACCCAGTAAGTATCAAGACTAATCTCAGTGAAGTACTGATGAGGACTAGTCAAGACACCCACTGGTCTAATAAATTAACAGGAGTAAATATAGGAATGATAGGGCATGACACCTATCTAATGACTACACAACATAGTTAACAACATAACAACTACAATGCGGAAGGAAATACAGCAATTAACGACGGAACATCATAATAATACACAGAGTGGATGGACGGGAACACAGCCCAAATCCGGAAACCACAACACAATAAGGACAAGTAGTAACTCAACACTGCATTAGTCTCCACACCAGGCCTTAGCCAAAAATACCATTAAAATGGTCAAAATCTCCGAGTGTAAACTTTCACCCGCAAGTTTCTATATTGAAAGCTTTAAAGTAATATCCTTTTTAAAGGAAAATTCTTTTGAAAAATAATTTTCCTAAGAGATGTCTCTCTAACATAGTTTTCTTCTAACATAAAATCTTTTCAAATATATTTTTCCAAAGAAATTGTCCTTTGAACATAGTTTTCTTCAACATAAACATTTTCCAAATATTCCTTTCCAAAGGAATATCCTTCAACATAGTTTTATTCAAGATAATTGTTTTTCAAATTTGACTTTCCAAATAATTGTCTTTCAAACATAGTTCCTTTGATAAAATCTACCGAGATCTCGTCCCGTAGTTCCGAATTCATCACACAATACAGAGGATCTCCCGAAATACGTCTATAGTCCCAAAATAATATGTAGTGCTAGGGGATCTCCCGGAATACGTCTGTAGTCCCAAAGTAAATATGCAGTGCTGGGGGATCTCCCGGAATACGTCTGTAGTCCCAAAGTAAATATGCAGTACATGGGGGATCTCCCAGAATACGTTCGTAGTCCCCAATTTAAATATGCAGTACAGGGGGGATCTCCTAGAATACGTCCAGAGTCCTCAATTTAAATATGCAGTGCAACAACCAAAGACAACAATTATAGCATGGCAGAAAACTCGTACATCACCACATCAAATACAAAGCAACGATGACAATGACACAAGATATGGCGAATAAATATATACAAGAACTTCAATTCACGAAGAAACAGTAGGACATCGTTCATAAGGAATAATCACGGTACATAATACTAAGTGTAAAGGGAACAACTTGACCAGGGAAAAACAAGACAAGCAACAAATCCACAAATTCAAGTCAACAATAAGAAGACAACACAAGTCAAATAATTCCAAGTAAGGATAAGTCGACTAAGATATAAGTTATCTAAACCCCTTATGAGGTTGAGCAGATTATGAGGGATATTCAACAATTTAATTAATTGTAGGTAGTTTATGAAAATATAGCATGATGATAGAGAGGTAAAACCTTTGTTAAGTCAAATCAGAGTCAAGTAGGCAGTAAGGGTGGATCCTTAAGCAATTAGCTCTAATCAAAGCATGTATAGGTGAAACTAGTAGATAAGAACTCAAGCGTATCAAGATCAACTTCATACAAGGTGAATATAAGGACCTAAGAACCCTAAAAGGTCAACCTTCTACAAATAAGTCCGATCACACACTCGTCACCTCGCGTACACGGACTAAAATCAACATAGAAGACTCAAATCCTAAGGGGTAATTTCCCCACACAAGGTTAGGCAAGATACTTACCTTAAAGACGACAACCTGGTACTCTAAAATGGACTTCTCAGGCGAAAAGGCCTCTGGACCGCTCAAAATCAACTAGAACAACTTCAAAGCACACATAAAACTTATAAGGAACTATTCTGGATAATAAAGCTTCAATATTTAACAAATTCTAAAATCGGTCCAAAAGTCGACACCCGGGCCCGCACCTCGGAACCCAGCAAATTTTACAAAAATTGAATACCCATTTCGATACGAGTTCGACCAGACAAAACTTATCAAATTCCGATACCATTTGGTCCCTCAAATCACGATTTTTCATTTTAGAAATTTTTTCTCAAAGCCAACATTTTCCTCAACTCAAAACACAATTTAAATGATGAAAATAAAGATAAAATCATAGAATATGTTAGATTCTAGGTGAAAGACACTTACCCAATTGATTTGTGTGAAAACCCCTCAAAGAATCGCCCAAAACCGAGCTCCACAAGTCAAGATATGAATAAAATGGTCTAACCCTCGATTTTGGAATATATTATGTCTGCCCAGGCATTTGTTCATCGCGAACGCGGAGGAAGGATCGCGTACGCGAAGAAAAAAAATAAAGGCTGCCCAGGGTGCTCATCGCGCACGTAACAATGGGCTCGCGAACGCGGAGAAGAAGAGTCAGGAACCTACGCGAACGCGAAGAGTAAAAATGTAGAGCTTCGCGAACGCGAAGTCCTAAACACAAACACGAAGAAGGATTTTGAGGTAGTCGGCAGCAACACATCACGAACGCGAAAGACTGTTCGCGATCACGAAGGAGAACACCACCAGCAGAAAAACAGCCGTACAAAATAGGAGAAATTGACTCGTAGCCCTCCCGGAACACACCCGAGGCCCCCGGGACCCCGTCTAAGCACACAAACAAGTCATACAACCTAACAAGGACTCGCTCGAGGTTTCAAATCACACTAAACAACAACAAAACGACGAATCACACCATAAATCGAACCTATGAACTTTCAAATCTTCAAACTTCTAAACTCGTGCCAAAACTTATCAATTCAACCCGGAATGACGCCAAATTTTTTAGACAAGTCCCAATTCACATAACGGAGTTGATACAACTCTTGGAATCGCATTCCGACCACGATATCCCAAAAAGTCAATTATGGTCAAACCACTCCATTTTTCAAACTTCAAATGTTCCAATTTTCACCGAATTGCCTCAATTACTCCACGGTCCTCCAAGTCCTAATCCGGACGCACGCCTAAGCTCAAAATCACCATACAAAGATGTTGACATTATCCAAAACTTATTCCGGAGCCGTTTACATAAAAAGTCAAATTTCCGATCAAATTCCACCGCTTAAGCTTCCGAAACTAAAATCCTTCTTCCAATTCGACTCTGAATCATCCGGTAACTGAATCCAACAATGAACATAGGTTGATATACACAATGTGAAGTTGTTCATGACCTTGTGCCACCAAACGGAGCTTAAATTCTCAAAATGATCGGTCGGGTCGTTACAGTAACTCTTTTGCCTAGACTGAGCTACACGAAGTTGATCATGTATAATCTTGACCTTATCTAAGGCCTCTTGAACAATGTACCCAATAACCGAGCCTCTCATGGATCAAACCACCCAATTGGCGATATACACCGTCTACCGTATAATGCCTCATAGGGAGCCATCTGAATGCTCGACTGATAACTATTATTGTAGGCAAACTCCGCTAACGGCAAGAATTGATCCCAAGAACCTCCAAAGTCAATAACACAAGCGCAAAGCATATCCTCTAGAATATGAATAGTACGCTCGGACTACCTGTCTGTTTGAGGATGAAATGTTGTGCTTAACTCAACTCGGGTACGCAACTCTCGCTGAACTGCCCTCCAAAAGTGTGAGGTAAACTGCGTACCTCGATCAGAAATGATAGACACGGGCACACCGTGAAGGTGAACAATATCTTGAACATATATCTCTGCCAACTGCTTTGAAGCGTAAGTACTTGCCACTGGAATGAAATGTGCTGATTTAGTCAGCCTATCCACAATAACCCAAACTGCGTCGAATTTCTTTTGAGTCTGTGGGAGTCCAACAATGAAGTCCATAGTGATACGCTCCCACTTTCACTCAGGAATCTCTATCTGCTGAAGTAAACCACTAGGTCTTTTATGCTCATATTTCACCTGTTGGCAATTCAAACAACGAGCCACATAAGCAACAATATCCTTTTTCATCCTTCGCCACCAGTAGTGCTGTCGTAAGTCCCGGTACATCTTGGTAGCACCCGGGTGAATAGAATACTTACAACTGTGAGCTTCTTCCAGAATCAACTCACGAAGGCCATTAACATTAGGCACACATATACGACCCTGCATCCTCAAAACACAATCAGCTCCAACTGTAACCTTCTTGGCACCACTGTGCCGAACGGTGTCCCTAAGGACCATCAAGTGCGGGTCATCATCTTGCCGATCTCTGATACGCACGAATAAGGAAGACCGAGCAACTGTACAAGCTAGAACATGGCTGGGAGAAATATTCAACCTCATGAACTGAGGTTGGATATCTGAAGCTAATGGACTCTCACCAACTAGAATACATGCAAGGCTGCCCATACTTACTGCTTTCCTACTCAATGCATCGGCCACCACATTGGTCTTTCCTGGATGATACAATATAGTGACGTCGTAATCTTTCAATTACTCTATACATCTTCTCTTTCTCAAATTAAGATCCTTTTGCTTGAACAAGTACTAGAGGCTACAATGATCCGTGTAAAACTCACATGGCACGCCATAAAGATAGTGCCTCCATATTTTCAACGCATGAACAATGGTTGCCAACTCTAAGTCATGGACAGGATAATTCTTCTCATGAATATTTAAATGCTGAGACGCATATGTTATCACCCTTCCCTCTTGCATATATACCGCTCCCAACCCAACACGGGAAGCATCACAATATACCGTGAAAGATCCTGAACCTGTGGATAACACCAATACTGGTGCTGAAGTTAAGGCTGTCTTGAGCTTCTGGAAGCTCACCTCAAACTCATCCGTCAATTTAAATGGGGCACCCTTCTGAGCCAATCTCGTCATCGGGGATGCTATAGACGAGAACCCCTCCACAAAATGACGGTAGTATCCCGCCAAACCCAAGAAACTCCCGATTTATGTGGCTGAAGTAGGTCTAGGCCAGTTCTTGACCGCCTCTATCTTTTTAGAATCTACCTGAGTACCCTCTGATGATACGATGTGACCCAAGAAATCTACTGAATCTAACCAGAATTCACACTTTGAAAATTTTGCATACAACTGATTATCCCTCAAAGATTGGAGTGCTATATGGAGGTGTTGCTCATGCTCCTCCCGACTCCGGGAGTATATATGAATATCATCAATGAACACAATTACGAAGGAATACAGATAAGGCTTGAAAACTCGATTCATCAAATCCATAAAGTTTACTGGGGCATTAGTCAAGCCAAAAGACATCACCATAAATTCATAGTCCCCACACCTTGTCCGAAAGATTGTTTTAGGAACATCGGATGCCCTAATCTTCAACTGATGGTAGCCCGATCTCAGATCAATTTTCGAAAACACACTGGCACCCTGAAGTTGATCAAATAAATCACCAATCCTCGGTAATGGATACTTATTTTTTATAGTAACTTTATTCAACTGCCGGTAATCTATACACATTCTCATTGATCCATCCTTCTTCTTTACGAACAAAACCGGTGCACCCCAAGGAGAGATACTAGGCCTGACGAAATCTTTATCAAGCAGGTCTTGCAACTATTCTTTCAATTCTTTCAATGATGGTGGGGCCATCCGGTATGGAGGAATAGAAATAGGCTGAGTGCCCAGAGCAACATCAATACAAAAATCGATATCCCTGTCGGGTGGCATCCCCGGCAGGTCTGTAGGAAACACTTCGGGAAACTATCAAACAATAGGCACTGACTCTATTAAAGAAACCTCGGCATCAGAAATCATGGATATGAGCCAAATAAGCCAAACATCCTTTTTCACCCATGCGACGAGCCTTGGCATAAGAAATCACTCTGTTGGGAGAATGACCAGGAGTCCCTTTCTATTCTAACCGAGGCAATCCCGGTAAAGCTAATGTAACTGTCTTGGCGTGAAAGTCCAAGATGGCATAATAAGGTGACAACCAATCCATGCCCAATATGACATCAAAATCAAACATGTCAAGAAGCAAAAGGTCTACACTAGTTTCAAGACCCTCAATAATGACTACGCACAATGATATACACGATCTACAACAATAGCATCCCCAACCGGCGTAGACACATAAACAGGGACACTCAAGGAATCGCGGGGCACAACCAAATACGAGGCAAAATAAGATGACACATAAGAATAAGTAGACCCGAGATCAAACAAAACTGAAGCATCTTTATTACAAACTGAAATGGTACCTGTGATAACTGCATCGGAGGACTCCGCCTCGGGTCTGGCTGGGAATACATATAATCGAGGCTAGGCCCCACCACCCTGAACTGCATCACCGGGAGGACCCCTGACAGACGGTCCTCCACCTCTAACAGGCTGGCCGCCACCTCTAGCGGACTGGCATCCACCTCTAACATTCTGACTTCTACCTCTGACTACCTGACCCCTACCCCTGGTTGGCTGGGCAGGTGGTGCTGCAGCTGGTGCCGGAACTAAAGCATGAGAATTTTGGTACTGAGGCTGATTACCCAAAAATTTTGGACAAGATCTCCGAATGTGCCCATACTCACCACACTCATAACACCCATCATGATACTGAGGTTGAACTTGATGAACCGGCTGACCACGATAATAACTCTAAAGAGGAGGTGCTATAATAGGGGTTGACTGATCAGAATAAGGCAAGTAAGAGCCACGACCACCTAAGACACCATGGGATGTCTGAAGTGCTGAATTAAATGGCAGGAAGAATGGCCTCTACCCTGAGTATCTCCGCCTCCAAACAAGGCACCGCTGAATCTACCGGAATGGCGAGGTCTCTTGTCTGACCCCTGACCTCCCATCCCAAGAACCGTCTCAACTCTATGGGCCACATTGGCCGCATCCTGAAATGAAATCTCAGTCCCTGTCTCCTTAGCCATCTGCAACCTTATGGGCAGGGCAAGGACCTCAATAAATCTCCTAACCCTCTCCCTCTCTGTGGGAAATAGAAGAATAGCATGCCGAGCCAAATCCACAAAACGATTCTCATATTGGGTAACTGTCATGCCGCCCTACTGAAGACGCTAAAACTAACGACGCTTATCTTCTCTGGTAGTGATAGGCAAAAACTTCTCCAAAAAAAGGTGAGAAAACTAATCCCAAGTCAGAGCAGGTGACCCAGCTGGTCTAGTCAACAAATAATCCCTCCACCATTTCTTGGCGGAACCAGTCATCTGAAATGCAGCGAAGTCGACCCCATTGGTCTCCGAAATACCCATATTACGAAGAACCTCGTGATAGTTGTCCAGATATTCCTGAGGATCCTCTGAAGTAGAACCACTGAAGTGAACAGGGAAAATCTTGATGAACCTTTCCAATCTCCACAAAACATCGGAAGTCATAGCTGCCCCCTCAGCAATCGGGGTTGTAGCAACTGTCTGAACTACCCCAACTGGGTTGACTGCTTGGGTCTAAATTGGAGGAATAGTCTGATCAGGAGTGTGGGTAACAGGAGTCTGGACCCTTGCTCCAACCTGAGATGCGGCTGCTGCAACAGCGAGTGCGCCAATCTGGGCTACACTCTCCATAAGTCCCACTAATCGGACCAAAGCATCCTGAAGTACCGGGGTAGCAATAAACCCCTCTGGGACCTGAGCTGGTCCAGCTGGAATGGTCTGAGCTGGAGCCCCCCTATAGATCTCAATCTGGGGCTCCGCAGCTGGGGCTGCAGTATGAGCAACAGGCTGAGTCTTGCCCCTGCCTCGGCCTCTGCCCCTAATAGGAGCTGTTGTTTTTGGAAGATCGGATTGTTGGTCAGCGGAAGAAGAAGCACGTGTTCTCGCCATCTACGAGAGAGTAGATCAGTATTTGAGATACCAAGAATCGCACGACATAGTAGAAATAAAAACTAAGTTTGTTCCTAACTTCATAGCCTCTGGGAGATAAGTATAGACGTCTCCGTACCAACCCCTCATACTCTATCAAGCTTGTTCGTGAATTGTGAGACCTATGCAACCTGGCTCTGATACCAACTTGTCACGACCCAAATTCCCTACCCACGGGATCATGATGACGCCTAACACAATACTTTCTAGGCAAGCCGATGTTAGAAATTTAATTAACCATTTTCTCTTAAAATTTACCTATACGTAACAGAACAATTTTAAAGATAAACTGAATCTAATATTTCCCAATAAGTAACTCCATGAATAATAATAACCGAATAAAAAGTCGAACCTCGAATTAAACATATATAACCATAAGCCTACCTAGGATCGGGTGTCACAATTTACGAACTACTAAGAATACTACAAATAATGGGTTGAAAGAAGTATATATGTCTGTTTCGAATGAAATAAAACAACAACCAAATAGTGTAGAGAAGACTTCAGGAGTCTGCGAACGCCAGCAGATCTACCTCTTATCTCCAATGAAAATGCGCAGCTACTAAAATCCCTTAACTCTGGCCGGTACCTGGATCTGCACAAAGAGTGGAGAGTGTAGTATCAGTACAACCGACCCCATGTACTAAGTAAGTGTCGAGCCTAACCTCGATGAAGTAGTGACGAGGCTACGGAAGGGCATTAACAATATAACATGTGAACAATATATAATAAAGCAAGAAATAAATATATAATAATAATAAATTACATAAGCAGTAACTTGCAACAGTAAATAAAAACAACTCAGATAATTCTTTTCAGATATCAGCTATAATCAACTCCTCAACACTTACTCACTACCAGACATATCAGTTTATTTACAAAAACTTTCACAATTCAGGCCAAGCCTTTCACAACATTTTTGTATCAACAATTGTAAACAGATGTTGTAAAACTCATAAACTTCATCAATTATCATTTCACAACGAAACCAACCGGAAATTATATACATATCATAACACTGACATCCAGCTCAATCTTATGTAACATAACAAAATCAAGAGAACAGCCAACACTTCAAAAATACCTTAATCAATACTTAACAGTAAGTTAAAGAATCCAAATCGACAGATAAACATCAATGATCATGAAACAATTAAGCTTCCTGAAGCAAATAATTGGAAACGGGGAAAGAGATCATGTTAAGCAGATAATTTGGGGGTGCATAGATACTCTTCACCTCACCTATGCACCACACACATGTAATTTCACATAGAAATTAATTTGTGGATTCCTATTCCCTCAAGTCAAGGTTAAACCAAGCACTTACCTCAAATTTGCAGGCCACTCACTGCTCAATTACCGCTTTTCCTTTCGAATTCACCTCCAACACACTCGAATCTAATCATAATTAGCTTGATATCATTAATTAAGGCTAAAGAAAGTAAATTTGTTGAAACTTTATGATTTTCCTAAGTTTTTCTAAAAAACAAAGAGTTAAAAACTGACCCCGAGCCCGCTTGGTCCAAACGCGGATTTGGAGCAAATTACGTTTACCCATTCACCCCTGAGTCCGAATATGCAAATAGTTTCAAAATACGACCCCAATTCGAGGTCAAAATTTGATTTTTACAAAATTTCCTAATTCTATCCAAACCCTCAATTTTTTGCCATGAAAATTCTTGATTTTGGATTGAAAAGTGATGAAAAACATTGGGTAAATGAAAGAAAAGAGTTTAGTATTTTTTAGAAACACCTTGGGGATGAATTTATGTGAATAAAATCACCTCTAGGTCAGTGTGAAGAAAATCACCTCGCGATGGGCCTACCGCGTTCGTCAGGCCCAATGGCCTTCGTGTTCCTGACCAGGTAGCCGCGTTCGCGTGGCCTGGACGTGTTCGCGAAGCTTTAGCCTACCAGTGCTCCGTGTTTGCGTCCTGAGCTCTACGTTCGCATAGAACAAAAATGGCCCCAATGCTCTTTACTCTACACGTTCGCGAGTGAAGCAACGCGAACGTGAAGAACAATTTACCTGCGCACCAGAAACAGTCATGAAAGCATAATTTCTTAAGTGTAAAACATCCCGTAGCCTACCCAAATATAACCCGAGCCCTCAGGGCTCCAAACCAAACACGCACGCAAGTCTAAAAACATCGTACAGACTTGCTCATGCAATCAAATCATGAAAATAACATCTAAAACTATGAATTTAACCTCAAAACTCATCATTTTTCTCAAGAACACTCAAATTTCACTATTTCTCAACCGGACGTCCGAATCACGTAAAATCAATTCCGATTCTCACCAAATTTCACAGATATTACTTAAATACGATAACAAATCTGTACCGGGATCCGAAACCAAAATAAGGGCCCGATATCAATTGTTTCAAATATTAATTCATTTCTTCATTTCATTAAAAATACAACAAAATAATTTTCTTTAAAATTGATTTCTAAGGCTAGGGACCTCGGAATCCAATTTCGGGCATACGCCCAAGTCCCATATTTTACTGCAGACCTCCCGGAATCATCGGTACACAGATCCGGGTCCGTTCACTAAAAATATTGAACCAAGTCAACTAAAAACAAATTTTAAATTTGAAAAATTATTATTTTTCATATTTTCACACAGAAGATTTTCAGCTTCACGCCCGGACTGCGCACAAAAATTGAGGTAAATAAAATTAATCTTTTTAAGGATAATGAGCCTGGAACTGAGTCTTAATTTATAAGATGACCCATGTTTTTACTTGTGGAGGTTAACATGTGCCCTTATTTGCTCCTTACATGATAGTCCTATCTGAATTTTGTTTGTCGCCTAGATTTTTCTCATTTTAAGCAACATAGGTCTGTCTAGAACTACCTTAAATAGCGGTCTTAAACACCTCCAGGACCATAGGTAAGGGACGGGTAGTGCACGCATAAGGCACGAGTTAGAAACTATTAGAACGCTTAAGTAACAACTGAAAGATAGTAATTGGGTACTAAAGGAAATGATGACCTGCACACTAATACAATGTCTAGCACCCCAACTCAGGGAAAGTTACCACGTATTGCGTGGAAATGATCCTATAGGCTAAAAAACTTAGGACCCCTTTTAATTCATGTTTTGAAACAATAGTTGTCTAAATTGCTTTATTTTCCTTTAAGACTAATTAGCTTAATTAAGTTCGGCTGGGACCCATCGTTGTGGACCTCGACGGGTGCCTAACACCTTCCCTTCAAGGTAATTTTGGGCCCTTACCCGATCTCTGGTGATATAAACTAGTTTCATGAGTTAACTGCTCTAGGTGCCCCAACGCACCATAGTTATTAGGTGGAGACTCTTCAAATCCCATACTTCGATCCCAAAAAGAAGGGAGTTGTCCCAAAAAACGTCGAAACCCGATTTCATGAGGATAAAAAAAGGGGTCGCGACAGCATGGCGACTCTGCTGGGGATAACCCTTAGGCTCTTACCATAACGAACTTGCTTTTTGTGAATTAGCCTTTAAGCATGCTTTATTCTGTTAATACGTGTGCACTGTTTCCCTTTCCCACTTTATGTGAATTTAATTGCCTATTTTCAAGCATTTATGATTTCCTTTTTACTATGGAAATTGACTCGTCTCTTTGTTTTCTTTCTTAAAACGCCTTTTTAATTATTAAATACCGCATTTATCATTTTCTAACGTGCAAATACGTGACAACATGCTATTGTCTGTTGCATAAATCATGCTCAACATCATATTCCACTTGTGCATAATCAATACCATAGCAACGCTTGATGAGTGTTTTCACTCTTCCTGTATATCACCCCTTTAAATTCGGAAAGGCTTATTTTTGGTAAAACTAGTCGATCAGCGGTGCAGTCGACGGTTCCGTGCCTTTCCCCCTCAAGTTGTCCGCTTGAGGGTACCAGTCTAGACCTCTATAGAAACCTTACTTTGATTTATTGTACATGCATCATGGTCAAACCTAGCCAGGATTAATGTGTTGTCCACGTAATAACCCTTTAAGAAAAGCCATATCCAAAAGTCCACCGGGGTTTCCATAATCCCAACGAACGCAACCACGATCTGTACATTAAGTTGGAGAAATAAGTGTCAATATGCTAACATTGATGTATAAGTAGTCGAATCTGGAGGGGGAAAGGGTCTAAACCTTATTTGTTTTGCAGAAAATGAGGCACGAAGTCCCTAGGTTCGGCATGGTCCGTAACATACCACCATTGTAGCTAGATTGGTGGGAAGATCTTTCATCAAGTGACAAAAAGCATGTGAAAAAGGTCCTGGGAAATTTGCCTTCTTTATTGGACATCCAACCAAATAATATGTTGATCGAAGTTGCTACCATGTTCTGGGACGGAGAAAGGGTCGTGCTCCGTTTTGGCAACATAGAAATGACCCCTTTTTTGGAGGAAATAGGGGGATTCGCTGGACTGCCTTTGGACCATCCCAGTTTATTGGTGCCAAAAAACCGCACCGCTAGGGGATTTCTGAAAATGATGGTCTGAAAAATAACGACAATTTGGAGTGCCTGAAGAAATCCTACATACCCTTTGACTATCTCTATGAACGATATGGTCATAGCAAATCCTATCGTATCTACCATGATGAATTCTATATCACTTCCTTGGGATGTATTCACCATAGGGTTTTTGTGTTCATCGTTTGCTTCCTGGGTATGATAGTGTTTTCGATGCAAGGGGACAGAATTCATACCAGACTGGCCATGGTAACAAAACCCCTAATGGAGGGGATCGAGGGGAAAACATATACTGTTGTCCCTATGATCATAGAAGACATATATCGAGCCTTAGACCGCTGCTAGAAGGGATTCAAAAACTTCGAGGGTTGTAATCTGCTGCTACAGGTTTGGTTGTTAGAGAATCTCCAGAGAGGTCAATATCGTCAAGAGTTTCCACGAAGGACGTGTAATAATCATATATATTTCCATCACCCTAAGAGAATGACCTATATCCCAGACATGTTCGCTCAACCAGAGAGTGCTACAGAATGGGTACAGCTTTTCGACAATTTGACTGAGGATAAGGTTCAATGGATATTCGAATGGTTCCCTACTGATGAGTTAATATCAGATCTAGGGACGCTCCGAACTTGGTGTTGATCGGGTTAAGGGGCATATACCCTTATGTTCCCATCAGGGATATGAGATAAGCAGGAAGGAAGCAAGTCATACCGCGGGTTGTTAAAATGAGTCATTATAGGGCAGATTTTCAGGATGACGACCTCCCATACAAATGTGAAGCTCAACATATGTGGCACTTGAAGATTATTTTGGAAAGGGACGCCATCGAGCCAGATCAATATCACGCAAGGCACGTGTTCTTTTACCCATCATGGTTGGAGGGTTGCATAGCAGGAATAGTCAAGCCCGAGTCGGTCGAGGAAACAGAGTCATAGATGAAGCTACCAAAGCACAGGTATAACAGACTGCGCAAAAGGATTCGCGAGTCCGAGGCCGAGCATCTGGAACAACACAAGATTGATATGGAATTAATCAATTAATGGAAGGAAACGGATACTTGATCGTGTGAAAGGTTAGAATATCTGGAGCAGGGTATGATGAAGTTGCAAAAGTAACGACCACCAAGATAGGCATAGTAATTCGATCTTTTGATCACCCATTTTTTGAAAACCATTTTTGGGGGCTTCCGCCTTACACACGGAAGATTGGATTGCCTGAATCACGAGTCTTATATACTGTGTTACNACGCAAGAAGTTCTTTCGATTAAAACGTCGTGCGACTCGGAGGACATAAGACTTCTTGGTCAAGCCAAGATAAGGAAAAGAGCCATAGACTGTCAGAATGCTGAGGGAAGCGAAGGAGGACATCTAGCAAGGGCATACCTGTTGCTGGACATGCACGACCTAGGGAACCTGATCGATGGAACCAAGTGAACCGGGCCTGGGTAAGGTCCTTCTTGGACCAAGTAGATTAGGTTTATTTGCTTTTCAAATATAATAAGGCCAAGTTACATTAGTGACTTGTCTTATTTAGTGTCATTTTAGATTCATCTATTTAACATTAATGAAATGAGGCAATTGTTGGCACTGAAGTTCTCTAAATCAACTTGTCGCTAGGCCTACCTCGGGCACAACGAGGCTCCCAAATTCGGACGCAAATTTACATTCCCGCACTATGTGTTTAAATATTACAAATACTCTTTTGGAACCCTTACTGACTTGGTTACCTTTTATTTATTTTTTTGTTTTTTTATTATTCCCATTCCCCGAGGTTGGTTCACACATACTGGAATCATCAGCATATCACACCAGATCTAGAGGCCTCCACCTCCTCCTCCTCCAAGTGCATCAAAAGGAAAGATAAGATGGATAATATAAGTGGAGACAATACCATACATGCTGAGAATGTGGAAACTTCTGATGGTCGGAGTAATCCGACACCAAATGACTTGGTTTTGCCGCTTGAAAAGAGAATATTTGAACTACAAGGTGAGCTTGAGCAGGTCCGTAACTTTGCAAACCTCTCCCTCACACCAAACGTCCCAGATATCAACCATCCAAATACCCAAAACCTGGCACCTCCCCAGAATACACCCAACCAATGCCCGTAGAATCCTCCCGTACCCCACCAATATACAACCCCTCCTCAAAATCCTTTACCCATACCTACACCTCCTCAACGTCAACATCTCCCAACTCAATATCCGCAAACCAATTACCACACTACTCAGAATACCCCACAGCCTATCCCTGATCCCCAAAATTCAACTAATGATCACCACTATACCCAAACTCCTGGCCTTTACCAAAACAACCCCATTTACACCAGTCAGACTGTTCCGGTGGTAGAAAACAAAAGGGAGTTAGGTGGAGAAACCTATTATCGCATCGAGCGTGTTAACGCGATTGAGAAGGATAAATGGTGGAATAGAAAAATAGATAGCATACTGGCATGGGAAGGGTATGAATCTGGTAAGGGGCTTGGTAAAAATCTTCAAGGTATCTCTAAACCAGTACAACTGAAGTGCCATGGCACAACCTTTGGCAGGAATATCGAAAATGGTCGCCACCATGGCGTGGTCCATACTATCCTCTTGAGCAACCCGTGCTGCACCTAAATCATACCTTCCATCAGGCCGATACAATATGGGGGTCAGAGGAAGAAGAAGCCTTGGCAGCATTGAGGAATTTGTTCTTGGAAGACGATGACATGGATTGTTGTGTAATAGTTTAGGAGGAGGAGGAAGACGGCCTCACTATCCAGACAAAAGAGAAGGGAGAATCTCTCAAGAACTGCACCGCTAAACCATCAAGGGCCCGACGAGTCTCAGGGTAACAACGCTGATAGCATTGTTTACATTTGAAAATGATTTCCTCTTTCGCATTTTGTTTTAAACAATATTTTTAGTGTTCTGTTTCGAAAAAATTTATTCAAAATCATTTTGTTTGACATTATAAATGGCTTGATGTTTTATTATTACTACTTTTCTTTCATATCTTTATCCCTACATCATTACTATTTCTTATCTTGATGAACCAACGACGGTGACATGTAATGAGACAATGCAACAGAAGGACAGTGACTCGAAAGAAATAGAAGAAGAGGATGTAATACCTGAGGAAATTGTTAGAGAAGTTTAGAACTTTGAGAACAAACCCAAGTCCAACTTGGATGAAACCGAGATAGTCAACTTGGGAGATTCTGAAACCGTCAAGGAAACCCGCATAAGCATCCATTTTTCACCGTCAGAGAGAGAGGAATACAGTCAGTTCCTGAAAGAATATGAGGATATATTTGCATGGTCATACGACGATATGATAGGGTTGAGCACATCCATAGTGGTTTACAAGTTATCTACAAATCCAATGTGTCCGCCAGTGAAGCAGAAACTCAGGAAATTCAAGCGAGACATGAGCCTGAAAATCAAGGAAGAAGTTACCAAGCAGATCAAAGCTAAGGTCCTCAGGGTAGTAGAAAACCCAACTTGGCTGGCCAACATTGTGCATATTCCGAAAAAGGATGGGAAAGTCAGAGTCTGTGTTGATTATTGGGATCTAAATAGAGCAAGTCCCAAGGATGATTTCCCGTTACCAAATATACACATTCTGATCCATAATTGAGCCAAGCACGAACTCCAGTCCTTTGTAGATTGCTTCGCAAATTACCATCAGATCTGGATGGCTGAAGAAGACTCCGAGAAAACAGCCTTCATTACATCATGGGGAGTGTACTACTACAAAATGATGTCATCCGATTTAAAGAATGCTAGAGCCACCTACATGAGGGCCATGACAACCATTTTCCATGACATGATACATAAAGAGATACAGGTATATGTGGATGATGTCATCATTAAATCCAAGAAGGCCGCAGATCACATGGCAGACTTGAGGAAATTCTTTGACCGGTTGCAGAAGTATAACCTGAAACTAAATCCCGCAAAGTGTGCATTCGGTGCTCCTGCCAGAAATTCGTTGGGGTTCATCGTCAGTCGTCGGGAAATAGATTTGTACCCATCAAAGGTCAAAGACATCCAAGAATTACCACCACCAAAAAGGAAGAAAGATGTGATGAGTTTCCTGGGACGCCTCAACTACATCAGCCATTTCATAGCACAATCCACAGTAATATGCGAGCCGATTTTCAAAATGTTGAAGAAGGACGTTGCAACCAGTTGGACCGAGGATTGTCAAAAGGCTTTAGACAAGATCAATGAATACTTGTCCACGCCACCAGTTTTAGTCCCACTGAAGTCGGGTAAACCACTGCTACTCTACCTTGCAGTGTTAGATGGAGCTTTCGGTTGTGTTCTAGGGCAGCATGATGAGACAAGGAGAAAGGAACAACACATCTACTACTTGACTAAGAAGTTCACTCCTTATGAAGCACGGTACTCTCTGCTAGAATGCACTTGTTGCGCTCTAACTTGGATAGCTCAGAAGTTACTGCACTACTACTGTGCTTATACTATATATCTCATTTAAAGAATGGATCCCATGAAATATATCTTTCAAAAGCCCATGCCTACTGGGAAGCTGGCCAAGTGGAAATCTTTCTGAGTGAGTTCGACATCATCTATGTAACTCAAAAGGCCGTCAAAGGACAAGCATTGGAAGAACACCTTGCTGAAAATCCTATGGGAGGAGAATACGAACCCCAGAAAACGTATTTTCCTGAAGAGGTATCATTCGTAGGAGAATACATTGTTGAAGCCTACGATGGTTGGAGAATGTTTTTCAACGGAGCTGCGAATTTCAAGGGAGTCGGCATCAGAGCCGTCTTGGTATCAGAAACTAGTCAGCATTATCCAGTGTCTACAAAACTCATATTCCCATGCACTAACAACATGGCAGAATATGAAGCTTGCATACTAAGGCTTAACCTGGCTGTTGATATAAACATTCAGGAACCGCTGGTGATCGGGGATTCAGATCTACTTGTGCACCAGGTACAAGGAGAGTGGGATACCAAGAATTCCAAGATACTGTGATATTTGCATCATGTACAAGAAATGAAGAAGAGGTTCACAAAGATAGAATTCCGGCATGTCCCCAAAATTCAGAACGAATTCGCAGACACATTGGCCACCTTGTCATCAATGATACAACATCCAGATAAGAATTTCATCGATCCTATTCCAGTGAGGATCCATAATCAATCGGCATATTGTGCTCATGTCGAAGACGAAACAGATGGAAATCCATGGTTCCACGACATCAAATAATATTTGACAAAAGGAGAACACCTAGAGCATGCAAAACATACTTAGAAACGCACCCTTCGGAGATTGTCCAATTACTTCTTCCAAAGCGGAGGAACCCTGTACAGGAGAACTCCTGATCTAGGACTGTTAAGGTGTGTTGACGCAAAAGAGGCTTCCAAATTTCTCAAGGAGATACATGTCGGAACCTGCGGCCCAAATATGAATGGTTTTGTGTTGGCATGAAGATACTCAGGGTCGGATACTTTTGGAGGACCGTGAAAACAGACTGCATACGGTACGTTCAGAAATGTTACCAATACCAGATACATGCAGACATGATACGGGTGCCACCAAATGATCTTAATGCAACAAGCTCACCTTGCCCTTTTTCTGCCTGGGGAATGGATGTCATCAGCCCAATCGAGCACACCGCTTCAAATGGGCACCGGTTCATTTTAGTGGCCACCGACTACTTCACCAAATGGGTTGAAACTGCATGTTACAAAGCGGTAACCAAGAAAGTCGTCACGGATTTTGTCAGAGATCTGATTGTGTGTCTATTTGGGGTTCCATAGTCCATAATCATTGACAATGCCGCCAATATCAAAAGTGATTTGATGAAGTCCATGTGTGAAACTTTAAAAATCAAGCACAAGAATTCCACAGCATACAGGACTCAAATGAATGGAGCCTTGGAGGCCGCCAACAAAAACATCAAGAAGATACGAAGAAAAATGATAGAGAACCACAAGCAATGGAACGAGAAATTACCATTCGTCTTATTGGGATACCGTACCATAGTCCGCACATCAACCGGGGCAATACCCTATCTGGTGGTTTATGGTACCAAAGTTGTCATTCCTACCGAGGTAGAAATTCCTTCTTTAAGAATCATACAAGAAGCCGAACTCAGCGATGCAGAATGGATAAGGAACCCCTATGAGAAATTAGCCCTCATAGACGGAGAGAGGATGAATGTAGTGTGTCACGGCCAGCTTTATCAGAATAGAATGTCCAGGGCCTTCAACAAAAGAGTCAAGCCAAGACAGTTCACACCAGGGCAGCTGGTGCTGAAAAAGATCTTTCCACATCAAGACGAGGCCAAAGGAAAATTCTCTCCCAAATGGCAAGGTCCTTACATGGTTCACAGAGTATTAACAGGAGTAGCACTCATACTTGCAGAGATGGACAGAGAAATCTGGCCAAAGCCTATCAATTTAGATGCAGTCAAAAGAACTATGTGTAAACCATTTTATGCTTCTTCATATGATTTAAATTGAACTACGTTCGACCTGATTCCCGTTTAAGAGGGGATACATAGGAATCCCTGTGGTTTCGGTCACAATTCAATAAAATTTCCATTTTCCCCACAATCAGAAACTGGGGAAGAATTTTGAGGAGGATCCTCAAAATTCTGAAGCAAGTTCAGCTCACCGCAGCGTATGAAGCAGTCAGAAAGGTCATCTAGTTAACTGGGGCAGAATTTTGAGGAGGACCCTCAAAATTCTACGGCAGCGGAAGTCGCAATGTCTCTAGTAATGTCACAGTTACTGTTTCATCTAACTAACTTCCAAACTGCATACTACTATGTCTTTGAAAATTATACACGCATGCTTTTGAAAAAGAAACTTTGCTTTAGCCAAATGCTACCCTAATAGTTTGGACAGGATCTTCAGACAGAATGGAGCAAGTCAAGCAGACGAAGGCACGAACCAACCTTCCCCCGCAAAACTCACAAATTTTTCTATTGATGCAGGACTATATCATCATGACAAATATTTTTGCAACAACACAATCACTATGCACGAAACACATTTTCAACTAGCAACACTTCGCTCTTACCCTTCTTCTTGCATGGGACTAAGCACTATCCCGAACCTTGCATGAGGCTAAGTCTTGCCTCTTCACTTGCATAAGGCTAAGCATTTCCTTCTCTCTACATGAAAAAAAGCTATGTTTTAATCTTGCATGAGGATATGCCCTACCTCTCCCATTTGAATGAGACTAAGCCTTGTCTCTATTCTGCGTGAGGCTAAGCCCTGCCTCCCATTACCATAAGGCTAAGAACTGCCTTTTATTTGCATGGGACTATGCCCTGTCCCCAATCTTGCATGAAACTAATCCATGCCTTTTATTTGCATGGGACTAAGCCCTGTCCCGAATCTTGCATGAGGCTAAGCCTTGCCTATATACTTTCATAAGGCTAAGCACTACCTTCACTTTGAATGTTACTAAGCACTGTCCCAAATCTTGCATAAGTCTAAGCACTGCCTTCTATTTGCATGGGACTAAGCATTGTCCCGAATCTCAGACGAAACCAAGCACTGTCTCTCTTGCATTGTTCTCTTCTCTCGGGCTAAGCTCTGTCCTCAACTTCATACAAGACTAAACCCTATCTTATCGCTTCTGGCATCATGTCTCTACACCTCATGGGCTGAAATATAGCCAACTTATCTGAACGCGTCATAGTCTGAAGGAACCATCCTCATAGCCGGAAGACATCATACCATGGCCTAAGGATTTCTCAAACTTGCACATCATTATTCAAAGGCATCATGGTTCGGAGGCACCATTTTCATGGCCCGAGAACATCATTTCCCGGCTTGCGAATCCATTATCGCACAACTTATGGCCCGGAACGTCATGGTCCAAGGACGTCATTCTCAACCGTCCAAAGACAATTTTAATGGTTTGAAAGGAATTTGCATCATGTCTAAATTTACGCAAAGTCATACGTATATGCTTGCAGTACATCTTTTGACTTGCAGGTGACCCAGTGAATAACTATATCCCAACAGGAGCAATCCCACTTCAGTTCCCTCAAATTATTTCAAAACCTGACCACTCACCATAACCGTTTTGCCTACTCGAAACCTTGTGTTCGTCCTTGTGATAGCTCCATCGATTTATTTCGCCGATGGATCTAGAACTACACACGGCCTGATTCATGTAAAATCAGGGATATGTAGGCAGCTTGGAAACCAGAGTTCGGCTTATATCTCTCAAATCACTCTATTCGATCAAAACTGGCCATCATATCTTTACCCGACAACTCTTTCATCCTTCCCGGGTAAAGAGGGGCAGCTGTTGATACCCAAGTTTTCCCATATATATTTTGTAAATACATATATACTTTCAAAATAGTTCATGAGCATCAATCAGTATTTTTCCATAATTTTTAAATGCTTTTAATCCATTTATCCCAGCATTTTATTATCTAAACAATTACTATTGCATTTCAAACGATTTTATAATACTTTTATTGCTTAATTTTATCATTTATATTTATATTAAGCTTTAATTATTTTATGCATAATTATATTTACATATTTAGGTTATAATTGCAATAACTTTGCAATAATAGCCCACGTATGCATAATTACCTTATTTTTACACGAAAATGATCTTTCATATTTTTATAATATTAAATAATTATTTTAAATTATTGTCATGCACAAATAGCATTTTTCATCACTTATTAACTATTTTTATAAATTATTTTTTATCAAATTAAATGAGTAATTAACATATAGCCTCTTTTAATAATTTTTCGGACCTTAGCCCAATAACATGTTACCCATTACCTATTACCCAAACCCAATACCCAATTATTATAACCCGCCCCAACCTAAGAACCAATCATGGCCGTTGATCTTAGAAGATCAACGGTCCAGAAACCCCTTTCTTTTTTTAAGTACACCCCTAATCCTAACCCTACCCCATTTTTCACAAACCTGCCGCCTCTGAATCCCTTCTCTCCTCTCTTCTCTCTCACACCTTCTAACCCTTGCCCTCCGTCACAAATCCCATCTTGATTCATGGGGTTTTCCTTCGATCCTCTGCCTTATCTGGCCTCATCTCTCTACTGGTTGTATTATTTCCATGTTACTTGATTTGAATATCAGAAGCTCGAACCAAATCTAGTTCAAAGGCTCTCATTTCTTGATTATTCCGTCTATGTTCACTCCGATATCTGTGAGTATGAACATCTCGTATTATTAGGGTTTCAAATCTCTAGTTCAAACCAGATTTGGTTCCCTTCTGTTTATTTTCATGAACCTGGCTATTTTTCTAGTTAAATTTGTTTAGATCTCTTTAGATCTAAAGCGATTTTGTGTTTATTTGGTACTTCTCCCCTAAAAAATGTGTTACCATTATTGTCGACCGATTTCAGTTACCCTAAAGGCTAAGGTTTTGGTTCTGATAGATTTCTACGAAAAAATATTTTAAACATTTAAATTTTTTCATCTCTAATTTTTTATTTAATTTTTTGACTGATTTTTAATTAAGCTCCATTTATCTGTCTTTGTAGTTCTTAGGGTTTCGATTATTTGGCTATTTATTCTACTGTTTTTCATGTTTACCTTTAACTCTGTCAATTAAAGTGTTAGTTGACTTACTTACCTTAATTAAGGTTTGAATTTAGTACACGTATTTCCTTATTAAGACTTTTACTTGTTCTTACATTATTTATGTACCCATACTACTGGTTGATTTTGTGTTCTGACTCTTAATAGGTTTTGCAATTAGTTCCTGCCTTGTTTAACCTTATTCTTAGCTACTGATTGACTCCGCGTGAGATTTTCCTTAAATTAAGCGATGATTACTCATTTCAGTCATGTTAATTGATTCATGATGACCTTAATTGATTGTCATGCCTTATTCATGTGTGATTAGTTCATTACTAGTTTTACTCTATTTTTATGTTAATAAATCCTTTCTTTGTTCTGATTTTAACACGTTTGACAACCCCTTTCTGAACAATTTTTACAACTCTCAAGCTTTTTGTTTCTGAAAGAAGCTTAAGTTCTCTTTTTGTTCTATTGTTCTAATATCTGCATTGGTTGGTAGGTGCAAGCTAAGATTCTCTGGAATTTTAGCTACTATTGCATTCCTGTTTGCTTTCTTCTCGGCTGGTATGCCTTAACTCCTAGCATTTTATTCTGCTCTATATGCTTTATTCAACTAGTATATTTCAAACTTCACATAATTCTGTTTGCTATGTGACTGCCTGATTCCACTCAGTGATAATGTTAAGCTAAGCTATCTTCAATAATATGAAACTCTTCCTAATTCAGTTCCCTGTTCTGAACTTTGCTAGAAACATGTGATCAATGTGGGGCTAATTCATGTGCCCTGTTTGTTTACTAACTGTTTCTGTGCTTAAGCCATGGTTGTTTAATATTAGCATCTAGACTAATCAAAAATGCAAACTTGTTTGAACTATATGCTTAACATGAGTCTTGTTTATTCTTGGTGCAGTTCTGTTACTATTCTGTATGCAATGTTTTCCAAATTGTCCCCCTTACCCCCTATCTACCGGTTTTCAAACTTCTACTCTTAGTTATCTAGGTTCCTACCACCCCCAATGTGAGAACTGCCTAGGGTACTTGAGACTCCTCTGAACTCTGACACATTGGGTATGGTCTTACAATCCTGTATGAACTTTTTCTTTAAGTTTGGTCCTGGTATGAGCATTGCACAGGGTCCCTGAGGCCCTTGGAAACTTTGACGCACTAGGAACCTAATTCTATGTGCCATGGATGGACCACCTATATACTTCAGACTTGTTTGCTTGAAGGCCTGGTTTCCAAGTTAATATTGGGCCTACGAAGGCTCCCTATAGTATAATGAATTTTGATGTGTAATTTATTCATTATTGGGCTGTAATAATGTAATAATTTGTGTAATAAATAGATTTACAGTTATTAGTAAAAGCTAGGGGGTTTTATATATCTTTGTTAAGAAACTCGGGTAGAAATCCTGCCTATAGGTTTATGTGTTGGTTCTTATGTGCATGCTACTGTTCATTTAGAGATCCTGCCTATAGGATGTTTTTCTGACTGTTTGTGACTCTGAATATTTATATTTTAGGCATATTAGAGACACTTCCTATAGGTCTTTTGTTAATTCTGCATTAGAATCCATGTTCATAGGATCTACACATATTTCCAATCTCAACGTGCATTAGTGATCATGTATATTGGATCATATTTGTATGAATTAATAAACTTTCCTGGTAACTTGTCTAAAATTCTTCCCACATGTGATTAATAGAATTCATGCCTATAGGGATTAAAAATCAGTTTCAATTTAGATATCATGTCTATAGGAAATATAAACAGTTTTCTTCAACTTAGGTACCATGTCTATAGGAAATAAACAAATCAGTTTCAACACTTAGAAATCATGCCTATAGGAGTTAATTATTTCTGCAAATTAGGAAGCATGCTTATAGGATCTAAAAAGATAAAACCTGTCTTTATGAGAAATTCGCTTAGAAACCATGTTATAGGTCTATAAGTAACAGTTGTAGATGCCATGCCTATAGGATTCTGCTCTGGTTATCACTTAGACAAACCTGTAGGGTTTCTAAGGATTTTGGGCCTAAAACTGTGACATCTTGCTGCCTGAAATATGCCCAGATTCAAAGCTTAATAAAATCAGTAGGCAAGCCAGTAGGTCTCAATGCTCGATTTAATAAACTGGTTTCTTACATTCTATGTATTCCCATCTAGAGATCTTGCCAATAGGATCCTAAATTAATGAAATTTGAATTGCGTGGATTTGTTGTTACTTGTGGAGGTTAACATGAGCCCTTATTTTCTCCTTACATGATAGTCTTATCTGAATTTTGTTTGTCGCCTAAATTTTTCTCATTTTAAGCAACATAGGTCAGTTGTTGGTCGAAATCCCAATGCACACGCAAGTGTACGTGGTCGACAAGTAATATAGGATTTAAAGTCCAGATATCGTATCCACAGAGACTTGTGTAAACTACTAACTAATTTACTTCAATTGTTCTTTAACCCAGCCAATATAAAATCAATGATGTACCAATTTATACTAAAATTCTATGAAATAACTAATTATCAAGTAACAAGAACTATTGTAATGTATTCAGTAGAGATAAATATTCCAGGGTTATGGTCTGTTCACCACTCATATTGCATTCTAATTA